>JAFEMH010005955.1:0-142104 GCA_022495995.1 Adenophora triphylla var. japonica
ACAAATGAAGGCCGTGAGCTCTTGTACCGCTTGAGGTAGCTTGCCCCCGGAGGTATAAGCTCTCTTTTTGCTTTCCCTCTCTTTTTTTTTTTTCAGCACACACTTTTCGTTTCGCAGACCGGATTGATTTGATTTTTACCTTTCGTGCACTATGGGCGTTGGAGTTTTTCCATGTCACGACAGGGCGTCACCTGGCGGAGTACGCCGGGGCGTATCCGGCCATGCGCCTTGGTCCAAGCACGCTTCCTGGGAGAAGATAAGCTCCGTAGGCGTACGACCCTCAGTACGCGGACGCCTTCCTTCGACCTGAGGCCGAGACGTACGAGGGGATGATATTCTTCCTCTCGGGATCGTTTTTGAGGTGGCGCAACCGAAGGGCGCCGAGATCCGGGACCGGTGGGCAATGGAGGATTTCGTAGGTTCGACTCGCGACAGCATATGCTATCTCTGTAGTAGAGGGGCGACGCGCCGGAAGATGGCGCGATCACGCCTTCGAGGGACACCGGTGGAGCTCTCCCGCCGATATGATGCACTCCGAAGCGATCGGCCCTGGAGGACTCGGGATGATTACCGAGCCGGCCGCAGACTTCTCGGATTTCGTGGCGATTGAGCCATATGCGACATTCTCGTCTTGAGGAGGTTGAGGATGCCTCAGGTCCTGGATAGGGAGGGGCTCGGGATCCCGCGGTACCCTCGGACGGGGATTTTTCCTATATCCAGGATGGGGTCCGATTGAGGGTGCAGCATCCCCGCCCCGAGCGGCTTCCACTGCTTTTTCGCCTCGTCCGGTACGGTATGCAGGTATGGCTTTTACGCTTCTCATGCTTCCTTCCTTTCTTTCTTTTGCTTCATCATCTTTAGCATCACTTCCCTTTTTGACGCTTTTGCTTTTGTGCGCTGAGGTGGTCAGTCGGTAAGCCGACTGGGGCAAGTGATCTGGGGCTGCGAGATTCATCGAGGATGGTCGCTATGCGGCTCCTCGTGCTGAAGGAAGGCGATCACGGCCGGCGCTCGTCGACGGGAGGCTTCCCTATTCGCTCGTAGACTTCTTCGGGAGACTCCTCTCGTTTCCTCTCTCCTTGATCCCGCGCGCGGTGCCGCTTCTTCTGATCACTGGCTCTCGGGATCCACACGGGCAGTGCTGGACACGCTCGGCAAGATGGCGGGTCAGTTTTCAGACGTCTGTAGTCCGACGCCTTCACCTTCTGGATACGATTTTTTCGCAGATCTCGGCTAAGTTCTATCGAGCGTGCACACCGGTTGGTCCCGACGAGCCTCTTTCTGGAGACGAGGACGATTCCGAGCCCGAGATTTTCAGTGGCTCCCGAGGAGGCGGGTCCGAGTCGCAAAGAGAGGGGCTTCCAAGGCTGACATCGGGCACCTAGACTCCGATTGATTTTTTTTTTTTTTGAGATTTGAGATTGAGATTTAGATTTGTACAGCCTTATGTACATTTTTTTTCTTTTTTTTTTATGGATGTAATAATTTAGGATTTTATTGATGTTTGTTTTTTTTTTTTTTTTATGCACACCTTTTTTTTTTTTTTA
The DNA here is from genome assembly GCA_022495995.1 of Adenophora triphylla var. japonica. Taxonomy (NCBI): domain Eukaryota; kingdom Viridiplantae; phylum Streptophyta; class Magnoliopsida; order Asterales; family Campanulaceae; genus Adenophora; species Adenophora triphylla. Next base: position 1,548 of record JAFEMH010005955.1, read on the forward strand.
GGAATGTAATAATTTAGGATTTTATTTTATGAATGCAATGCAAGCATGAATGCAAAGTGTTGTCAGACATGAGCCTTGGTTTTTTTTTTTTTTTTGCAAGGGTGTTTGGTATATGGACCGGTTTGGGGATGTTTTTTTTTTGGTAATGTGTTTCGAGCAACCTGACTCCGAATATTCCTCTTTTGACGCAGCGCCTGGACCGGCTGCTGTGCACTTTTCTCGGCCGTGACAATCATGTCCGCGTCGGAGCAGGACAGCCTTCCGACATTGTCCTTTAATTTTGGTTCGCACTGGTCTTGCTTTATTTCAAATTCAAATATCCTCTTCAACCTCCAAACCAAACAGCCATTTTCGGGGAGAAAGAGAGAAAAACCATGGAAAACTTTAGAAAAGCTCCACTGTAATTGTCCGAAGAATCCCAAATGTCATTCTTCAACAAGTTCAAGGATTGGTCCCCAGGAGATTATGCACGAGAGGAGGTCATTCCTTGAAGAAAGGTACAAGGTGAGGGTGCTTATGGTCTCTCAAGGAATTGGTTCCTGACTACGACCTCTTGGGTAGCTTCTCTCATCATTTTGGGGACACTCCAAGGCATGTCTTTCGCCTTTCCTTCTCAACGAGATTGTTCCGATCAGGAAGAATTTCGGGCCTTGCTTGGAGGTCCGGGAGGTGGAAGAGATAGCTGATTCTTTGCCCGCAGGGGCTTCTTTTTGTTGACGTATCGCGTCCTCCTTCATCTTTCCCCGAGGAAGCGCAAGGTATGATCCGCGGTCTCGATCATTTCGATATTTCCGGTCTTCCCAACGTATTTAAGGGCCTAGGCTTGGTGGATGATGCCTATCGGGATGCCTTTGGCACTTTGTATGTTTGGCACCCGTTCATGGTCTATTCCTTCGGGACTTACTCCGGGCCTTTCGGTCGGGCCGGGATGTCGCCGTTCACCGTCCGCCCCGGCGTAGATGTCGTTCCTTTGATTTTGGGGGAGACTTTTCATGCTCTTGATAGGCCAAGGCTGCTCTGAAGATCGTATATGCACCTGGGCAGCCTCGTTTCTCTTGACCCCGCTGGCCGACGAGCGCTGGGGATTCTTTTTTTCTGTGAAACTCCCGACACGATCAAGCCTCGACATTTGCCGTGAGGGGGTTGCGGTGGACGGTGATCGTGGCTCGTGGGAGCGTTTGGATAGTCGGCTCCCGGCACGCAGGATATCGATGGTCAAGGCCTTGTCGGCGGGGCGAGACTCGCGGTACGTGCTTCAGACGTGGTCTCCCCGCGGTCATGCTTTCCTGGCTTTCGCCTCCCGCCTTTCTATATTCTAGCTTTAGTCCCGAGACAGCTTTGGCTTGGCAAGTTCCTTTGGAGGGCTTTTTACGATATAGTCACTGCAGTGGTGGTGGCTCCCTGCTTCCACGGACGATCCCTCAAGAGCCCCATTTCTTTCCCGAGCGTGGAGGCGATCACTCTCTTCCTCCTCGGAAAGCATTCCTCAGCGTCCGAGACCGATGCTCCCGACCACTGGGTACTGGATTGGTATGAGAGGTATCCTGGAGAGACTCAGGTGGCTATTTGGTGACCCAAGGTGAGGCCACCGCGGGCGCGGAGGACCCGATCAAGCTTTCGAGAGTGAGGAGGGCCGAGGGCGTGGCCAACCCTCATGGCGCGAGCTGAGACGCCGTGACCGATTATGAGGCTTACGTCAAGAGACAGGAGAGGAGGGCTCCTATGCTACCGCCTAGGTTACAGGAGACGTGGACGACGCTGTGTGGCTACTAATGCCCCGACGCAGGCCGGCTCGATGATAATCTTCAGGTTCCTGGCGCCGTAGCCGGGCAGGAGAATCACCGACATCTTTCTTGTTCAAAAAGAAGACTCGAAGGGGGAAGAAGTGGGAGAGGCCAAGACGAGTGGCTTCTGGAGTGATCTCCGAGGTTTCCGAGTATCCCTTTCTTGTCATGGCGACACATTAGTTTCGATTATGCATCTTAGTTTCTTTTGGGCCAGTTGCCGCAAACAGGAATGAATCGGGCTAAGCAAATTATCAAAGAGCTTCTTTTAATTTGTAATGAATATTTGAATTGCTTTAGAGTTTTTCGCACGCTTTCATGGTCTCGATCAATTGTATCGATGCCAAAGTATGGCGACTTTTTATTTGTGCTTTAGACCGAACCGTTTCCGCCGCCTCTACGTTCCCCTCATTTTCAGGAGCTCAGTCCTCGTAGTCAAACCTGGTGAACTCTTTTTTGTTTGTTTTTTTTTTTTTTTTTTTTTTTAGTGCAACCCTCGTTTTTTTTACCTAGGCCGCCCTCCGTTTCTAACCCACAGTATTACTCTTTTAGCACTTTTCCTTTTTTTCTTGTTTTTTTTTTTGTTTTTTTTTTTTTTTGTTTGGTGTGCAACCCTCGCTTTACCTAGGCCGCCCTTTTCGGGTTTCTCTCTAACCTAGTTGGGTAGATACTCTTTTTTAGCACTCCCTTTTTTTTTGCTTTTTTTTTTGTTTTTTTTTGTCGCGCAACCCCGTTTTTTACCTAGGCCGCCCTTTTCTGGGTTTCTAACCTTAGTTGGGTATTACTCTTTAGCACTCTCCTTTTTTTTTGTTTTTTTTTTTACGCGTAACTACCGATTTTTACGTATTGCGTATGAAATTCCGTCGGTAAAGTCGACACCTAATATATTTCGTTGTTATAGCTTCCATTTCGCCGCTATATAGTGACGGAATATTTTCGCCGCTGATAATTCTGTCGCTAAAGAACCGGTTTATAGTAGTGTTTCAGCTAGCTTATTGTGAGAGAATCTAATTACTTCCTCCTCTTTGACCCATGCAGAGATGTGATAGACTTTACTTAGCTCATATATCTGATCTTTCAGTTTTATGTTGGAGACAACATCCTCCCTTATGACGTGGAGCTTTGCCCTGGGAGGTTGGTACTCTCTCTCCTCTCTATTATCGTCATCTCTTCCATGCTTGTTATCTTTTCGCATAACATAGCTGTCATGTTTCCCTTCATCAACCCACCTTTGGATCATTCTTTTAAAGGGAGATGCAATTTTTCGTATCATGTCCGTGATCCTTGTGAAAGGCATAGTATTTAGAATTATCTCGGACATGTTTTAACCTATCACTTAATGGTCGGGGCTCTGGTAGGTTTACCAGCCGCATGATCTCTATGATAGGTTTAGTAAGTGTTGTGAAGACCTCTGCTTTTTCTGTAGCCCGAGTCCTATTTTCCCCCTTATAGTTACTTCCGTTGGAAACCTGGTTTGTGCCGATCAGTCAGAGTCATTTCAGCTCTCTCCGATATTTTCTTACTCTTCTCTTCCGCCATGGCTATAGCATAAGCCCGATTGTACAAATCAGATTTTGTTTTCGGCTCCCTGGCGGAGAGCTCTTATATCAACTGTCCGGATAGCAAACCTGAGTTAAAATAAACAATCACCTCCCGGTCAGACAGACTTTTCTCGATCTGGTCAGCCATAGCCCAAAATCGATTGTAATAACTCAGAGTAGATTCGTTCTTGCCATGCTTAATGCCTGCCAGTTCAGTCAGCCTCTTTTTCCGCTTTTCGGAAGTTGCAAAATAATCAAGGAATCTCCTCCTCACTACTTTCAATCTATCTATGCTCCCCTTTTTCAGCTCACGGAACCATGATAGGTCTATTCCGGAGAAAGTGTTGGCAAAAGCCTTGCAGAGTATGTCACCTGCCTTGAAGAGGAGTGCTATGGTGGACTCAAAGCGTTGCACATGATCTCGTGCAACTGTGGTTCCTCCATACTTCTCAAAGTTGGGGATTTTAAGAGCCTTGTTGGGAGATTGGTTAATAATCCATTGGGAGAAGAGATGGGTTGCACTTGTGTCCTCGTCTTCGACTTCCTTTTTACCCATCTCCATTTCATCAATTCTATTTTTCAAGAGGAGGAGCTCCCTCACATCTACTCCCGTACTGCAGTGAAGTGAGAACAGTGATAGGTTCTCTCTTTGTCTCGGTGACCATTCACCTGAGTTTGCTCTTCCCGTTGCTGGTGATTGACATGATTATCTCCATGTCCAGATGGCACCCTACCATTTCGTGGACTTAGTGTCCTGGAATGACGAGGAGGGGTTCTGTTCCTCGTAGGAGCTATCTCTAGACGGGGAGTCCTATGACGAGGAGGGCTCCTATGTAGAAGAGAGAGGTCCCGACGGGGAGGATTCTTTTGCCTTGCATGGTTAATTCTGGCTCATAGATCAGCCGAATTGACCTCTTGTTCTCTTTGATTATTTAAATGGTCCCTTAGGTCTCCTCCCTGACACGCACTTCCATGTCCAGGAGTCCTCTCACATGGATAAACGTCCTAGACGGCCAACTGATTGGATCTACAAGCAGCGTCGTGATATGGAGAATTTTGGTCGGGGGATGGTTTTCCCTATTCCTATGACTACCTCGTCTATCTGCATGGCTATCCCCTCCGTAGGAAGCTCTAGTTCTGGTGGGCTGGATGAATTCGGCCAAGGAATGATCTGGATCTAGCTCTAGCCCTAGCAAGTTAATCTGTGTTTCATAGATGCGTTGCAGGCAGTGCAGAAGAGTTCTGCAATCAGTAAGTGGAAGAGATAAGCTTGCACCCCCTTAGGTTACGTTCCTTCTTGTATGGCTGGCGGTGAGGCGTCCTCCCCATTATCGACGACGGTTGTGATCTAGGGGGATCTGAACCAGAGGCTGCCCACTAGACCGCAGATTCATGCCCAGGGGTGGCGATGGTGGCAGACCACCATTGAGAGGCAGAAGAGGTGGCAAATGGTCACCATTAATCTGTGGAACTATTGTTCCGGCGTTGCCATGAATTTCCTCCATAGGCTGATTATCCAGATTTGGTGTTAAACTGGTAGTATGTACGTATTCCATCAGATCCGCATATTTTTTAGCTATTAAAGGGATATCACGATCGTTTCCCGGCAATGCAACCAAATTGATGATGCCAAAAACGTCGAAACAGTCAAATTTAGTGGTTTGGAAATATTCTGGATACTTGAATAGTCTGAAAAAGATGAACAAACACGTAAACTAAGTCAGGACTTCACCGACGAAGGCCCTCCAGCGTGAGAGTAAGTATTTGTATTTTATGAGAGAAAATCAATTGACAAAAGTTAAGAGTCAAAGAATGCGTTACCAGAGAATAGTGATTTATGGCTTGTATTTATAGGTGTAGGAGATAGTCTCATGGCTTGGATAGGAAGTTAGTAGAGAATAAGGTGTTTAATCCTACTAAGATCCTAATTTCATGATGTCTTTGTTAGACTAGCATTTGAACTATGCACGGACGTATGTTGGGGAGGCCTTCTCCTCGTCATAGTCGTTATTCGTTTGTTGGTCGACATAGTTCATATGTCGGGCATCGAAGATTATCAAAGGTAGAAAGGCCCACTCACTTTGTCAAATGTGGCCTAATTACGACAGATGTAGAGTTGGTCGACTTAGACATGTGGCCTAGCCGTCGTTGTGATGTCCCTTGGTCGTCATAGTTGTATGACGAGCTCCTTAAGTCCATATCAACATTATAACTATGTCGAGGAGAATATGACGAGTATAGGTAGGGAAGTCCATTCCATATATCGTATTTAGGACTTGTGCATATTTTTCATTAGGTTTATTCCATTGAATCTTGCCCGTTTTATGGCCCGAAATCGTATTCGATTTATACCGTTCACTTACTTTTAATCTTTCAAAAAAATCTTACTTTTAATGAGATTAGAAACTTTAAAATTCCCGCAATATTAGTATATTTTGTTGGAGACTTTTCATAAAAGAATATGGAAATATTTAAAAAATCTCAAAGATTATGAGATCTCTTAAGATTTCAAAATGATTTCATGAATATGGTGATTAGTGTAATCTAGGAAATCAATCAAACAAATCTTTTCACATTATTTATTTCTCGAAATGATTTTTTCACGTTATTTATTTGTTATTAATATGATGATACTTTAAGCAATATATTTAATTATATTAATATAGTTATTCTAATGAAAATTTACAATTTATTATCGACACAAAATTATAAATAATATCCATAACAATTTAATGTTTATATATATAATTAAATCAAATTAAAATTATTGCTAAAAATATATTTGTATCAATAATAAAATCATAATATTTTTTCAGGATTGAGGGAATATAGTAAATGTTTCATCCTTATATATTATATAATATATATATATATATATATATATATATATATATATATATATATATATATATATATATATATATATATATATATATATATATATATATATATATATATATATATATATATATATATATATATATATATATATATATATGCCGGAAATAGAGAGCGAGTGCAAAGGCAACAAGAGTTTTCTTGAGTTTATACTTTGATAAATTATGGAGTCAAAATATATGTTATCTCTCGTCTTTATCTTGCTTCTGGTGAATGCTTCTGGTCGGAGTCCCTACCCTTCAGACGAATGCCCCAAAGAATATGGTAGTACAATATATCTATATTTATTCTCTATTTTTTATTTTTGCATTTCGTTCATTTATTTGTTACTCCCTTTGTTTCTATATGAATATTCAAATTTCATTTTAAAAGATATCCTGAAAAATATTTATTTTTTATACAATTTAATGACAAAAATTCACAAAAATTCTTCTTATCTACTTTCTAAACATTTAATTTTTAAGCAAAACAATTTATGGAAGTTATGTCCTCTATATCATTTCGGATCATTTTGGCAGTCTTAAACCGCGGTTTGATTTGGTTTGGTTTTATCTAGAAGGGTTAGACCACAAACCAAATCGAACCATGCGGTTTGTCTATTTTTTATAACGAACCAAACCATTTTTGATTGAAATCCGAACGAAACCACATGGTTTGCTTCAATTATATCTTAAACCGTGGTTTGAACAAAACACTTACACGACTAATTAAAACTGAAGTTTATCAAAAGTACGACAATTGTAAATCTTAAATCACCTTAATTATTTGCAATTTTGTAAGCATACATTTTTTAAGCATCAAATAAAATATTCCCTCCATCCCCGAAATGAATTTTTATTTTTCATTTAAGGATATTCTGAAAATGTTCATTTTTCATACAATCCATTGGAGCATATTGTTAATATTAACTATATTTTCTTCTTTTTTTTTTATTTGAACTCAAAACTAAAAATATTCACGCGGCCTTATCTTTATAAATAATTCAGTTTTATTATTTTCTTCTGTGGCAGGTCCTGTTTGTGGTTTACGTATGGACTTTGACAACCCATGCTTTTATTCAGGTTGCTATTGGCAATGTTTAAAAGAATCTAGGGGCAGAGGATTCTATGAAATTTGCATGGGCAATGAGTGTCTTTGTTGCTATAATGGATTTTGTTAAACCTTGAAATAATAATAACAAATTATTCAATCATTTATTTAATTGTGTTTATTTTTAACGTATCTTAGATCACGTAAAGATTCAGAGAATCAGAGGTGTACTAAAATGTGTGAATAAGATTTAAGACAAAACTGCACACACAAACTAAAATCTCTCTCTCTCACTCTAAAATGATTGTTGAATGCGTAAAGAACTTCGTTGCTGGAATGTCTTCTTTTATAGATTATAGATGAGCATCCGAGTTCCTTCAAGTCAATCTTCACCTTGAAATATGCAAAGTTTCCTACAAGAAATAGAATAGATTGACACTAAAAGAAGTATATATACATTAGTATTGTTAGTTTTCTAAAAATTAGCAATTAAGAAAATATCTAAATAAATAAAAGATATGCACAAATTAAATATTATCCTTAAAAATATATTCAATTTTTTTAAAAGAAAGCCAAAAAATCCTACTTACCAAAAATGGCTTTACACGATTTCAAGAATACAAAATCCATAATTATTCTTACCCTTTCAATCTCCCCCTATTTTGAAATTTCTGTTCAATACAAAATTTAGTCACAGTCATGGGTAGATTCATCTCCATGGGCCGGTTGTCCATCGAGAAGGTTCAAAACCACCGAAGTAACCCCATCTCCAACGTTCCAAGGATTCAAATCTTTGTAATATTCTGAACCATTTAGGAACAATACAGAAAAATGCCCAAATAGAAAAAAAGAGTTTTGTAGCAAATCATTTATTAAAAAAATTAATAAGATTAACGCAAAAACAGAAAAAGAAACAATCAATACAATAATGGACATTAACCAATTGGTTAATGTCCATTATTGTTTTGAACACATCCACACATACAACTGAATAGAAACAAGTTATACAAAAAAATTATTGTTTATCAAAAATAAAATCAGTACCAAATTATATTAGTTATTACAGACCAATATTGTTTAGAAACAAATACGTTCAAACTCACCCCGAAGATGAATGGTAAATATTCATATTTTGACACCAAATTTTATTTGGGTCGTCTATATCCGACCTAATTACTTTTCCACCAAAAAATGTGATTTTGGCGCAAAAATATATTTGGGTCGGACGATAGGGTCCCTAATAATTTCCCTCCAAAAAAAAAAAGGCGCAAAATATTATTTGGGTCGGCTATCTCGTCCCTAACAACGGGTACCAAAAACTATTTGGCTCCAAAAAATTTCCGGAAAAAAAAAATAAATTATTTTTTAGGGTCGGCTAATCCCGTCCTAAATAGAGTATTTGAGACGGTGTCGGGGGTCCTAAAACTTTTAGAGTCGCATGTTATTTAGGACCCTCGTTTCCCGACCTAAACGCCGACCTTAATAGTATTTGGGACGGCAAAATGGCTTTTTGGGACGGGAAATCGCCGACCCTAAAACCTCTGTTTCTTGTAGTGATCAACAAACTGATATACATGATCTCCATGTCCTTCACCATGTGGTTCTTCAGCTTTTTCAAGTTCTCAGTGTGGGACTGAGAAACATCAACCTATGCTTGAAGTGCTGTAGTATGAGCTTCAGAAGCCAAAATGTCCACATCCAGAGCCTCCAGTTAAGCAACAAAAGAAACTTCTGTTAGGACCTAACATTGTGTTTTGATGAAGATTGATCATTTAACGGGACAATGTTAAATGGTCTAAAATGTCAATAGAGGAAAGTTGCAAAAGTTACACAAAGATCCCTCCAAGTTCCCCATGTTTAATATCGGTGATCTTGGAATTGCAAATGGAGAAATACCAGCCAAGCCGTGTGTTTGCACAGGAGAAGAAGAAAACATGTTTGCATAAAACATGGAAATTATGACAACTACTTTGAGTCAAGTGCATTGAATATTGCATTGAAGCCTTCACCCACCTCTCCAACGGATACAAACATATTTCCATAAAACATGGAAATATTGTCAGCAACTTCAAATGGAAAATGAAGACCAAGACATTATGGAGAGTACATCAATTCAATTGCATTAAAGATTACTTATTATCCTTGACCAACACCTACGGATACTTTCTACTCTCCCCTATTTATTGAAATGAAGCCCTTCCATTTTCAGTGTGCTTGCACCAATACACCATACCCATTTCTCTCTCCCCCAAGTATGTCTTCCACACCCCTTCATCAATGACCTCAGTGTGTGCAACAAAAACCCATTGCACACACTGATATTGATACAACAGCCTTCACCCTTTACACCCATTTAACCCTCACCCTTTATATGTGTGTACAATAAGCACCCACTGTACATACTTGGCCATGGCAGTCCACCTATGCTCCATGTTGCCAATTACCCATTCAACCTTAAACCCTTCACCTTTCAATCCTTCACCCATTTCACTTGTTACAATCAACCACAACACACGATGCAAACATTAAGGGGGAACACCAACGAGCCAAATCATTGCTTTCATTCAACAACTCAAGTGTTAATTCAAGAAAGAACTACATATGCTATGTGTCTAGCATTCCTAATTGACTGTACTAATTAGGACCCTAATTGACCGTACTAATTAGGAAGAGGGGGTTCGAGGAACTTGCCTTATCAATCCATGTAATTCTTAAAGGAACCTAGATTATAGTGGATTGATCTCACTGGTCTGGCACATGACACTGGGGGTGGATGTAGGAGGAGTGAACTCTGAACCACCTTAAAAATTCTCGTCTCTTGTCTCTTTTAATTTCTTGTCTTGCACTTTAATTTTCATTTCATTTATGCTTTTTATTGCTTTAATATATTCTTGCTTGATCACATAGACAAGTTAAAATTGATAAAGTGATTAGGAATATATATGTTAGACAACATCTTTAAGGCCATAGAAAATATCCATTCCGCTGCGCATATACTTCCTATCTTTTTGGCCTTGAGAGCGTTTGAAGAAAATTAGAATTTCTGACAGCTAAGAATCTTAGCTGCCAAAGCAAACGGGTCCTTTCAATTGGTATCAGAGCATGGTTCTTAGAGACTTTAGTGTCTCCGAGCTTAACATCTCGTGAAGATCCATGCTTATATGTCTAACATATTTTTGAGCTTGAACACCCTATTTGATCATCTTGGATCATGACCCAATACCCCTTGTGCTTCATTGCCTTATTTTATCATTTTAGGATCATTACCCTTTTTAGATTTCTTTGTGGGAAAACAAAGCGAGGTCACGAGTTAGAGACTCCTAGGGTAGTTGCTAGGGGAAAGATTGATCATCTTTCTTGGGCTCGATGGTAATGACCGACCGGCTCGTTGGCATCTCTTTTGATGCAGCCCCTTATGCCCACCGACTGCTTATGTTGGGCTTTGAATTGCTACTTATAGAAATCTTATGTGCTTATCTTTATTTATTTGATTATAAAGAATCATTTACTTGCTCTCCTTTGTGTTTAGGAGATGAACCTTGGATGCTCGACGGAAAGGTGCATATCTTGAAGAAATCAAAGTCGAAGCAAAGCTTGGATGCAATCAACAACACACCTTGCATCAAGAAAATTTTGGAGCACAACCTTTCAGACCCCATTCTTCCTTCAAGAAACCATAACAACATTTGAGGGGGAACCAAACCTTTTGAGGCCCCAAAACACCACCAAAATCAGCCAAGAATAGCCAGTTTGAAGGAAAAAAAAGTTGCTGGAAATTCCAAAATCAGATTTGACACCCTTCACGAAAATTGCAATATCTCTCTCTCCGCTGCACGAAATTGCAATCCGATTTTTTGTGAGTAAAGTAGACTCACATACCTTTCCAGAAAGCATAAACACATAGCCTATACCCTTGCGAGTCAATACCAGATTTCATTCAAAGTTGCTGTCCGCTGACAGCAGACCCTTTTTTTTTACAGCTAAGACCCAATCTTAGCTGTCTGAGCTTAACTGCCTAACACCTTGAAAGCAAACCCCTTTGCATCAAACCCCTAGATATCAAACCTTCACACACTTATCTCTCACACAAAAACCCCAAACATCAATCCCCTAAACTCTTGACAGCTATCCCAAACCTTAGCTGTCAGACCTTAACAGCAGACCAAAAACTGGTTCCACACCTTGTTCAAAAAATGCATTATCTCCCTCTCCCGACATCGAAGCCTCAAACCGATTTTTTCTGTGTAAATTAGACACATAGAGCTTTCCAACAAGTCTAAACCCACAATCTGATTCCTTTTGAGCGAAAAATAGGACTTGTCTGAAGTTGGCAGCAGACATCGAAATTCTGACAGCAGAGATAAAATCTGTCAAGACTCCTCTCACCAAAAATGCAATATCTACCTCTCCAAAGCTCATAATCCTTAACCGTTTTATCCTATTTAAAGTACACTCATACACCTCTCCAAAAAGTATAGCCTTGTCAACACAGAAAAACCCTTGAAGTTGACCAAAAAATCTGCTCAAATTTTCTTAAAAGAGCAAAATTTACCTTGTCATCTCTTTTTTGCTTATGGTGTTTTGAAGCAAGCCATTAAGAGATTAAAATGACCAATCATTCACCAAAAAGGGGGAAATTGTTAGGACCTAACATTGTGTTTTGATGAAGATTGATCATTTAACGGGACAATGTTAAATGGTCTAAAATGTCAATAGAGGAAAGTTGCAAAAGTTACACAAAGATCCCTCCAAGTTCCCCATGTTTAATATCGGTGATCTTGGAATTGCAAATGGAGAAATACCAGCCAAGCCATGTGTTTGCACTGGAGAAGAAGAAAACATGTTTGCATAAAACATGGAAATTATGACAACTACTTTGAGTCAAGTGCATTGAATATTGCATTGAAGCCTTCACCCACCTCTCCAACGGATACAAACATATTTCCATAAAACATGGAAATATTGTCAGCAACTTCAAATGGAAAATGAAGACCAAGACATTATGGAGAGTACATCAATTCAATTGCATTAAAGATTACTTATTATCCTTGACCAACACCAACGAATACTTTCTACTCTCCCCTATATATTGAAATGAAGCCCTTCCATTTTCAGTGTTCTTGTACCAATACACCATACCCATTTCTATCTCCCCCAAGTATGTCTTCCACACCCCTTCATCAATGACCTCAGCGTGTGCAACAAAAACCCATTGCACACACTGATATTGATACAACAGCCTTCACCCTTTACACTCATTTAACCATCACCCTTTATATGTGTGTACAATAAGCACCCACTGTACATACTTGGCCATGGCAGTCCACCTATGCTCCATGTTGCCAATTAACCATTCAACCTTAAACCCTTCACCTTTCAATCCTTCACCCATTTCACTTGTTACAATCAACCACACCACACGATGCAAACATTAAGGGGGAACACCAACGAGCCAAATCGTTGCTTTCATTGAACAACTCAAGTGTTAATTCAAGAAAGAACTACATATGCTATGTGTCTAGCATTCCTAATTGACTGTACTAATTAGGACCCTAATTGACCGTACTAATTAGGAAGAGGGGGTTCGAGGAACTTGCCTTATCAATCCATGTAATTCTTAAAGGAACCTAGATTATAGTGGATTGATCTCACTGGTCTGGCACATGACAGTGGGAGTGGATGTAGGAGGAGTGAACTCTGAACCACCTTAAGAATTCTCGTCTCTTGTCTCTTTTAATTTCTTGTCTTGCACTTTAATTTTCATTTCATTTATGCTTTTTATTGCTTTAATATATTCTTGCTTGATCACATAGACAAGTTAAAATTGATAAAGAGATTAGGAATATATATGTTAGACAACAACTTTAAGGCCATAGAAAATATCCATTCCGCTGCGCATATACTTCCTATCTTTTTGGCCTTGAGAGCGTTTGAAGAAAATTAGAATTTCTGACAGCTAAGAATCTTAGCTGCCAAAGCAAACGGGTCCTTTCAACTTCAAATGTAAGTGCGAATGTGACATCCTGATTCACATCCTGAGTTTCACCAAGATTCACTTGAAGAGACGGAGGGGGATTTGACTCATACCTAAATGGGAGATCAACAAACATTCACTACTAGAAACTGCCCGACGGACTTTTAATTTTCATTTGCCTGGAATTTCTTTATAGAATTTACATTTTAATCCGTCGGTAAACCTTACATTTCCGTCGGTATTACTGACTGATCGCGTCTGTCGGTAATGCCGATGGACAGGTGCGTCGGTAAAAAGAGATATAAATTCAACCCTAACCCCCTCCCATTCTGTATCGCTTAAACAGAAAAACTTAACGCCGCCGCAGGTTAATCTCTCCCCTCCTTTGGTTGATTCGCAGCTCTCGCTGCTTCATCTCTCACCTCCTTCGGTTACTCATCTCTCACCTCCTTCGGTTAGTAATCTCTCTCTCTCACTGCTCCCTCTCTCTCTCTCTCTCATTAGTCATTACATCTGTGCAGTCACCGTTCAACTTCAGACGTCGCCGTTCCTCTCCCAGTCTCACTCATCGGCATTCACAGAGACAGAGGCGCATGTCTCCTAGAAAATTAGGCTTCGGATTCCAAGAAAGAGAAGGAAAAGGTAAAATGTGATTTACATTTGTGTACCTATTTGGATGAATCTAAAGAAAAATATGATGTTGAGCTGAAATGCTGGTTTCACAAATGACTCATTTTTTACTTGGTAATTTATTGATGCATCGCATGGGGATTCTTGTGTGCAAAATAGCTAAAGATATTATTATATGCCCACTTGGATTTTTCCACTGAGGTCAACTTGGGTGTTCATTTTAAGAATTCCAAGATCAAATGGGACATAAAATGATCAATGCCTGTGATTTGAATGTCATACATACACAGAAAGAACATGTATTTACCTCTATGAAAACACCATCAAAACAAACTGAAGGAGGTCTTTGATTCAAGTACTTTCAAATGTGCATTTGACATTACACATTTGACATTGAGTTCTTTTCGTTTTATGTAGGCTTAAACACAATAGGGTACTTGTACCTGCTAATACACAGAGGACGTCTTTGATTCGCAGCTCTCGCGCGCTTCATCTCTCACCTCCTTCGGTTAGTAATCTCTCTGCACCTTATCAATGATGAATCTGTTGTAACTGATATCCGTCTATAGGTCATTTTCATTTCCCTGCACCTTAGTGGCTTCTAGTATGGATTGTAGGAGATCTTTCTCGCATTTACCATCCATCCGAGCCTTTATAATACCCAAATGAATGTCCATTTTTAACTTAACACGCTGACTATGTTCCACAAGATGCATAAATATCCTTACGATATCCATTAATTTTGGCATGGAGGAAGTATGGAATTATAAATAGTTGATATATATTGTTGATTAGAAGGCATGATATATTAAGTGGAATACTAAGCGGCTTCTAGTATTGATTGTAGGAGATCGTTCTCTACTTAATTAGATCATTAATTAAGGGTGTTTGTTGTAAGACACAGATCAATTAAAAAGTTAAAGGTCTCAAGAAATAAAATATTAAAATAAATTTATTATTTAATTGTTAACTATTTCAAAAAAATAGATGTGTATAAATGTTAATTCATTATTGTAAAATTATATATTTTACAACAAATAATTAAATATTAATATTTAAAATTATTCAAAATATTAATAATTTTAAAAATGTGATAGATGTGTGTGTTAATTCATTATTGTAAAATTATGCATTTTACGGTAATGAATAAAAAGTCATGTTGCGACGTAATGTTGTGATGTTTGTATGCAAAACAAAAAGATTAGAACCCCGTTTAAGAATATTTAACTTATCATGTCGAGGTCAACATGTAGTCATTGATTCTTAAATTGTCCGTGTGGACAGTCTTGAAATGCACGAATATATGATTTTGTAAATATCATCTTCGTCTATTAAAATTGCTTGAATAGTCAATAGTTGAGATATTTAGGTTGCATTCCTATTGTTCTCTAGGTGTATACTAGACATGGTTGATTACATATTGTCGATATGTTTGATTGACCAAGTCTACGTCGTGCACTCCGAGAACCATGGGGTTATGCTGCCGAAATTTCTTAATTTTCGAGTATAAAGTAAGTAGACAAAGTAAAATTTGCAATTCATATAATCGTGCATTTTTGGATGGGATAGAAGTCAACCCCAATTCTAAACCTAAACGAAGTGTCTTGTTGCTTTTAAGTTTGTAATTCAAATTTAGGGAGTGATAATGTTAATTACATCTAAACTGTTAATATATTATGAAATGCAGAAGTTAATTATATATTTTACAACAAAGAATTATATATTAATATTTAAAATTATTCAAAATATTAATAATTAAAATAATATGATAGCTGTGTGTGTTAATTCATTATTGTAAAATTATGCATTTTACGGTAATGAATAAAAAGTCTTGTTATGACGTAACTTTGTGATGTTTGTGTGCAACACAAAAGCTTAGAAATCCGTTTAAGAATCTTTAACTTATCATGTTGAGGTCAACATGTAGTCATTGATTCTTAAATTGTTCGTGTGGACAGTCTTGAAATACACGATTATATGATTTTGTAAATATCATATTTGCCTATTAAATTTGCATGAATAGTCGATAGTTGAGATATTTCTGTTGTATTTCTATTGTTCTCTAGGTGTATACTAGACATGGTTGATTACATACTATTGATTCTAATCGATATTGTTTGATTGACCAAGTCTACGTCATGCACTTGGAGAACCGTGGGGTTATGCTGCCGAATTTTTTTGATTTTCGATTATAAAGCAAGTAGACAAAGTGATATTTGCAATTCATATAATCGTGCATTTCGGGATGGGATAGAAGCCAACCCCAATTATAAACCTAAATGAAGTGTCTTGTTGCTTTTAAGTTTGTAATTCAAATTTAGGGAATGGTAATGTTAATTACATCTTAACTGTTAATATATTATGAAATGCAGGAGTTAATTATATACTCCCTCCGTCCCACGTAAGTGTGGATTTTTTCCTTTTTGGGACGTCCCACATCAGTGTGGACTGTCAAAAATGGCAAAGAATATTCACTATTATACCCACTCATTCTCTCTCCTACTTTACTTTTACACTCACAACATTCTCTCTCCTAACTATTATTCCCACTCATTCTCTCTCCTATTTAATTTTTCATATTCACAAACACCTCCTCCACCTATTTCTCTCTCCTACTTTTCCTTAATTCCCACACCCAAAAAGTAGGTCCACACTTACGTGGGACGGAGGGAGTATTTTACAACAAATAATTAAATATTAATATTTAAAATTATCAAAATATTAATAATTTTAAAAATATGATAGATATGTGTGTTAATTCATTATTGTAAAATTATGCATTTTACAGTAATGAATAAAAAGTCATGTTACGACGTAACGTTGGGATCTTTGAGTGCAACACAAAAACTTAGAAACCCGTTTAAGAATCTTTAAATTATCATGTTGAGGTCAACATGTAGTCATTGATTCTTAAATTGTCCATGTGGACAGTCTTGAAATGCACGATTATATGATTTTGTAAAAATCATCTTTGTCTTTTAAAATTGCTTGAATAGTCGATAGTTGAGATATTTCGATTGCATTTCTATTGTTCTATATGTGTATATTAGACATGTTTGATTACATACTGTCGATTCTAATCGATAGTGTTTGATCGACCAAGTCAACGTCGTGCACTTGGAGAACCATGAGGTTATGCTGTCGAAATTTCTTGATTTTCGATTATAAAGCAAGCAGACAAAGTATATTTGCAATTCATATAATCATGCTTTTCGGGATGGGATATAGAAGCCAACCCCAATTCTAAACCTAAATGAAGTGTCTTGTTGCTTTTAAGTTTGTAATTCAAATTTAGGGAATGGTAATGTTAATTATATCTAAACTGTTAATATATTATGAAATGCAGGAGTTAATTATATATTTTACAACAAAAAATTAAATATTAATATTTAAAATTATTCAAAATATTAATAATTTAAAAAATATGATAGATGTGAGTGTTAATTCATTATTGTAAAATTATGCATTTTATGGTAATGAATAAAAAGTCTTGTTACGACGTAACGTTGTGATGTTTGTGTGCAATACAAAAGCTTAGAAACTCGTTTGAGAATATTTAACTTATCATGTTGAGGTCAACATGTAGTCATTGATTCTTAAATTGTCCGTGTGAACAGTCTAGAAATGGATGATTATATGATTATGTAAATATCATCTTTGTCTATTAAAATTGCTTGAATAGTCGATAGTTGAGATATTTCGATTGTATTCCTATTGTTCTCTAGGTGTATATTAGACATGGTTGATTACATACTGTCGATTCTAATCGATAGTGTTTGATTGACCAAGTCTACGTCGTGCACTTGGAGAACCGTGGGGTTATGCTGCCGAAATTTCTATATTTTCGATTATAAAGCAAGTAGACAAAGTGATATTTACAATTCATATAATCGTGCATTTCGGGATGGGATAGAAGCCAACCCAATTCTAAACCTAAATGAAGTGTCTTGTTTCTTTTAAGTTTGTAATTTAAATTTAGGGAATGGTAATGTTAATTACATCTAAACTGTTAATATATTATGAAATGCAGGAGTTAATTATATATTTTATAACAAAAAATTAAATATTAATACAACAACAACAACAAAGCTTTAGTCTCAAAATAATTTGGGGTCGGCTAACATGAATCCTCATATGTCATCGTGTAAAAAGGTTGTTGGAGAAAAAAAAATCAACCCCCCACATGGATTTTTGTCCTCCATTCCGGCCTCTTGAACACCATACTTTCATCCACTCCAAGTAAACTCATATCATTTTCAATCACTCTAATCCTAGTTTGTTTGGGTCTTTCCCTACCCCTCGCCATTTTATCATTCCTCCACTGTTCCGGCCTCCTAACTGCTCGGTCTCCTTCTCACATGTCCATACCACCTTAGACAATTTTCCCTTATTTTATCCTAATGGGTACAACTCCTACTTTATCTCTGATCACCTCATTCCCCAATTGATCATTTCTAGTATGACCGCACATCTATCGAAACATACGTATCTCCGCCACTTTCATCTTATGCATGTGACACTGTTTCACGGCCCAACATTCAGTGCCGTAAAGTAGTGCCGGCCTAATTGCCGTGCGGTAGAATTTTCCCTTTAATCTATGGGGCATGCCGCGATCACATAGAAACCCTGTGACACTCTTCAACTTCAACCAACCTACTTTAATCCTATGAGACACATCTCCATCTAACTCTCCATCCTTTTGGATAATGGATTCAAGATACCGAAAAAACTCAGAAGCTTTGACAATATTTCTATCAAATGTGACCGCCCCTACCTCCCTACTTCCAACTCTGCTAAACTTACACTCCAAATATTCAGTCTTGCTTCTGCTCAGTGTAAAATCTCGAGATTCCAAAGTGTGTCTCCACAACTCCAATTTACTTTCAACACCCTCTCTTGTCTCATCAATCAGCACAATATCATCTGCGAACAACATACACCTTGGTAAATCATCTTGGCCTGACCTCGTCAATTTGTCAATTATCAAAGCAAAAGAAAGGGGCTAAGTGCGGAACCTTGATGCACTCCAATCATTATAGGGAAATCTTCAGTCTTCCCAACACTAGTCTCTACACAAGTACTAACTCCATTATACATGTCCTTGATAATATCAATATATTTCTTTCAAACACCCTTCTTTGTTAATGCCCACTTAAGTACCTCTCTTGGTACTTTATCATACGCCTTCTCCAGATCAATGTAAACCATATGAAAATCTTTCTTTTGATCCCGATATTTCTCCATGTTTTATCTCATAAGATATATTGCCTCCATAGTCGATCTTCCCGGCATAAACCCAAATTGGTTATCCAAAATATCCACAATTTTTCTCAGATCAATGTAAACCATATGCAAATCTTTCATAAGATATATTGCCTCCATAGTCGATCTTTTGATCCCGATATTTCTCCATGGTTTATCTCATTAGTTTGATCCCCCGATAGTTGGCACAATTTTGGACATCACCTTTGTTTTTATACAATGGGATCAGAGTACTCTTCCGCCACTCCAATGTCATTATGTCAATTCTCCATATCTTATTAAATAACGTTGTTA
Source organism: Adenophora triphylla var. japonica (assembly GCA_022495995.1). Taxonomy (NCBI): domain Eukaryota; kingdom Viridiplantae; phylum Streptophyta; class Magnoliopsida; order Asterales; family Campanulaceae; genus Adenophora; species Adenophora triphylla. Next base: position 20,960 of record JAFEMH010005955.1, read on the forward strand.
ACCAATCTATTCCCCTCTCCCTGAAACATCTCCAAACCTCAATTGGTATTCCATCCGGTCCTACAGCTTTCTTCAATCCCATCTTTTTCATTGCCATTTCCACTTCACCTTTTTGAATTCTCCGCATAAAATATCGATTAACCATACTCGAAGAGATATTTAAATCTCCAATATCCTGCTCTTGACCGCCATTGAACAAGGTATCAAAGTACGAACTACATCTATCTTTTATCTCTTTATCCCCGACTAGAACTACTTGGTCTACATCCTTCACACATTTAACTGTCCCAATATCTCATGTCCTCTTATCCCTCATGCGAGCGAGTATGTAGATGTCCTTTTCCCCTTCTTTTGTATCCAACTTATCATAAAGCTCCTGATTCACCTTTGCTCTTGCGTCTCTTACTGCTTTCTTAGCATCTCTTCTAGCTTCCTTATACTTCTCATAGTTCTCGTCACTCCTACATTTCCCCAATAATTTGTAGCATTCTCGCTTGCCCTTTATTGCTTGTTTTACTTCCTCGTTCCACCATGATATGTCCTTACATTTCCTCTATATTCTCCAAGCACTTCTTTCGCCACCTCCTTTATAGTATGTTCCATCTTTGTCCAAGTCGAATCTATATCCATATCCTCCATATTATCCGACCAAATATCGGTATCGACCATTTTAGCTACAAATTTCTGTTAATTCTCCCCTTGAAGTCTCCACCACTTGATTCTAGGGTCTACCAGTGGTTTTCTCTTTCTTGAAATTCCCTTACTTCGAAAATCAAGTACCACAAGTCTATGTTGAGTTGTTTTGCTCTCACCCGAAATAACCTTGCAATCTTTATAACTCTTTCTACAAGCATTTCTTACTATTTAAAATTGTTCAAAAATATTAATAATTTAAAAAATGTGATAGATGTGTATGTTAATTCATTATAATAAATTATGCAATTTACGGTAATGAATAGAAAGTCTTGTTATGACGTAACGTTGTGATGTTTGTGTGCAACACAAAAGCTTAAAAACACATTTAAGAATCTTTAACTTATTATGTTGAGGTCAACATGTAGTCATTGTTTTTTAAATTGACCGTGTGGACAGTCTTGAAATGCACGATTATATGATTTTGTAAATATCATCTTTGTCTGTTAAAATTGCTTGAATATTACATACTGTCGATTCTAATCGATAGTGCTTGTTAAAATTGCTTGAGTATTACATACTGTCGATTCTAATTGATAGTGCTTGATTGACCAAGTCTACGTCGTGCACTTGGAGAACCATAGGGTTATGCTGCCGAAATTTCTTGATTTTCGATTATAAAGCAAGTAGACAAAGTGATATTTGTAATTCATATAATCGTGCATTTCGGGATGGGATAGAAGTCAACCCCAATTCTAAAACTAAATGAAGTGTCTTGTTGCTTTTAAGTTTGTAATTCAAATTTAAGGAATGGTAATGTTAATTACATCTAAATTGTTAATATATTATGAAATGCAGGAGTTAATTATATATTTTACAACAAAGAAGTAAATATTAATATTTAAAATTATTCAAAATATTAATAATTTTAAAAATGTGATAGATGTGTGTGTTAATTCATTATTGTAAAATTATGCATTTTACGGTAATGAATAAAAAGTCATGTTACGACTTAACGTTGTGATCTTTGTGTGCAACACAAATGCTTAGAAACCCGTTTAAGAATCTTTAACTTATCATTTTGAGGTCAACATGTAGTCATTGATTCTTAAATTGTCCGTATGGACAGTCTTGAAATGCACGATTATATGATTTTGTAAATATCATCTTTGTCTATTAAAATTGCTTGAATAGTCGATAGTTGAGATATTTCGGTTATATTCCTATTGTTTTCTAGGTGTATATTAGACATGGTTGATTACATATTGTCGATTCTAATCGATAGTGTTTGATTGACCAAGTCTACTTCGTGCACTTGGAGAACCATGGGGTTATGCTGCTGAAATTTCTTGATTTTCGATTATAAAGCAAGTAGACAAAGTGATATTTGCAATTCATATAATCGTGCATTTCATGATGTGATATAGAAGTCATCCCCAATTCTAAACCTAAATGAAGTGTCTTGTTGCTTTTATGTTTGTAATTCAAATTTAGGGAATGGTTATGTTAATTACATCTAAACTGTTAATATATTATGAAATGCAGGAGTTAATTATATATTTTACAACAAAAAATTAAATATTAATATTTAAAATTATTCAAAATAGTAATAATTTAAAAAATTTGATAGATGTGTGTGTTAATTCTTTATTGTAAAATTAGGCATTTTACGGTAACGAATAAAAAGTCATGTTACGACGTAACGTTGAGATGTTTGTGTGTAATACAAAAGCTTAGAAACCCGTTTAAGAATCTTTAACTTATCATGTTGAGGTCAATATGTAGTCATTGATTCTTAAATTGTCCGTATGGACACTCTTGAAATGCACGATTATATGATTTTGTAAATATCATCTTTGCCTATTAAAATTGCTTGAATAGTCGATAGTTGAGATATTTTTGTTGCATTCCTATTGTTATCTAGGTGTATACTAGAAATGGTTGATTACATACAGTCGATATGTTCGATTGACCAAGTCTACGTCGTGCACTTGGAGAACCATGTGTTATGCTGCCGAAATATCTCTATTTTCAATTATAAAGAAAGTAGACAAAGTGATATTTGCAATTCATATAATCGTGCATTTCGGGATGGGATAGAAGCCAACCCCAATTCTAAACCTAAATGAAGTTTCTTCTTGCTTTTAAGTTTGTAATTCAAATTTAGGGAATGGTAATGTTAATTACATTTAAACTGTTAATATATTATGAAATGCAAGAGTTAATTATATATTTTACAACAAATAATTAAATATTAATATTTAAAATTATTCAAAATATTAATAATTTAAAAAATATGATAGATGTGTGTGTTAATTCATTATTGTAAATTATGCATTTTACGGTAATGAATAAAAAGTCATGTTACGACATAACGTTGTGATGTTTGTGAGCAACACAAAAGCGTAAAAACTTATTTAAGGATCTTTAACTTATCATGTTGAGGTCAACATGTAGTCATTGTTTCTTAAATTGTCCGTGTGAACAGTCTTGAAATGCACGATTATATGATTTTGTAAATATCAGCTTTGTCTATTAAAATTGCTTGAATAGTCGATAGTTGAGACATTTTAGTTAAATTCCTATTGTTCTCTAGGTGTATACTAGACATGGTTACATACTGTCGATTCTAATCGATAGTGCTTGATTGACCAAGTCTACGTCGTGCACTCTGAGAACCATGGGGTTATGGTGCCGAAATTTCTTGATTTTCGATTATAAAGCAAGTAGACAAAGTGATATTTGCAATTCATATAATCGTGCATTTCGGGATGGGATAGAATTCAACCCCAATTTTAAACCTAAATGAAGTGTCTTGTTGCTTTTAAGTTTGTAATTCAAATTTAGGGAATGGTAATGTTAATTACATCTAAACTGTTAATATATTATGAAATGCATGAGTTAATTATGTCTAGAGAAGATCGTAGTTGGATAGATAATCGTAAGAGTTCCTATATACTTGACAGTCACTAGACCAGATTTGTTCATGTAAAATTCTATCTTTAAAACTTACTTGTTGATCTTGGTATTCTTGTTTCTTTACCTGTTTCTTTACCACTGCTAAGCCTAAGAGTTCCTATATATTGTGTTTGGGGTAGAATTTTTACTCAAGACGGCACTGAAATCTTGGCTAGTATGGTTCTTTAGCATCTTCATTCTTCAGCATCTTTGACATGACGTCCTATTTCTTGACAACTTGAAGATGTAGGTACAATTGTTCCTATTTTTCAGGAGATAAATACTATGCAGAGATCAACGACCAAGTCTTACCTATTTCAAATGCCTTTCTAACGGAGATCAAGTCATGGCAACGACTCCATATCTTTAGCAACCTGCCCCGGATTTTTAGGGATTTTCGGTTACAAGTTAATTACTTTATTATTTTTGGGGTATAAAAAGAGAGCTAGGGACAGGCGCCATGGACGGCAATTTTGTAACTCTTTCTATACTTCCACTTTGTAATCACTCAAGAAATATCAGAAACATTTTGGTTTTAGGTAGGTTTCCTAAAACCTCCCGAGGTTTTGTGCCGGATATCAATTGATCAAGGGCTTTCCTCGTTACATCTTGGCGTCACATCTTGAATTTTCTTATTCTTATATTCTATTTGTGCCCAAAATCATTCCACTAAAAGTTCAATTTCAAATCCTAAAAGAAATTGACTAAAACAATTTGGCGCCGTCTGTGGGAATTTTGATTTTTTAAGTTTGCTAAGAAAATTTCAAGATGAGCAATCCAAGTTCTGGTCAAGATACTCATAATGTTTCAGGAAGGATTGGAGCATCTGGAATTTAAGTTTCAAATACAATGGGAATTCCAATTCAACCTAGTTCAATAGTTGTTACCTCTTCAGCCGTGATTCCTCATGAGTTGACCTTTGATTTTGTCACTAACATGACCAACATGATGGAGTACTTAAAAAATCAACAAGAAACACAAAAGTACAACAATAAAATGTTGTTCAATGTTATAGATAATGATGATTCTGAATTTCCAAAAATTAATGACTATTGATTTTCTGTCATTATTGCAGGACTATTATGTACAATGGACAACTTGGGCGAAAAAGCAAGATGGCCCAGGAAGAAAGAAAAACCAACGGCTTGGAAGGATAAGTCTAAATGGTGTGCATACCATGAAGACTTTGGCCATACTACAGACAACTGTATTGCCCTTCGTAAGGAGATCAGTCATCTATTATCTAAAGGTCATCTTAAGGAGCTCTTGGGCAGGAGAAAAGAGCATGGTAAAGCTAAGGATCCCACCCCAGAAACACCTCTATCCCCCCAATGGCAACAAAAACTATCAATGTCTTCTCTGGAGGCTCAGAAATCTGCGGTACAACTTATTCGGCAGCAAAGCGTCATGCCAAAGATTCAAAAGAAGATAAATTCAATACACCAGTTAGGTCCTCTTCAAGATGTGAAGATTCACAAATAACCTTCGATCAAGATGACAAGGCAGATATATTGGGTCCCCATTATGATGGACTAGTTATCACCCTGCAGATCACAAATTGCAAGGTGAAAAGGATTCTCATCGATAATGGAAGTTCTGTCAACTTGATGATGCTCAGCACCTTGAAGGAAAGGGGTATTCCAGACTCTGAAGTTGTAAAGAACTCTTCTGTATTAATTGGATTCAGTGGTGAAACCAAGCAAATAGTCGGAGAAATCAAGCAACCCATATATGTTCAAGGTGTCGATTCTATGGAACGTTTATGTGTTATAGACTGCCCATCTTCTTATAACATTATCCTAGGTAGGCCATGGATACACAACCCATCCACATATCATCAGTGTGTCAAATTACCAACACCGTGGAGGATAATCACACTTAAAGGAGATCAGCAGATAGCCAAGGAATGTTACAAGACCTCAATGAAAGCCTCATCTGTATCCCATCAAAAATAGCAATCAAAGATAACATTATATATTAAACATGTCAAATTCCTTATAAGCCGTGCCATATCTTTCACCTTTTTAGCCAGGTTCCAAAGAAGGAAAAGTTAGTAGCGGATGCCCTATCTTGATATTCAACATGTCAAGCAATGTTGAAACAATACTATTACGACAAGTATCCAGCTATCTAGCAACTTGAAGACTAGATCGTGATAATCATTCTGGGGGCAAATCATTGTCATCTAAAGAAAATTACCAAGAACTCCTAGGGGCATGTTGATTATCAAAGTCCAGATGGTACGCGAAGTCCTCTGAAGGTGGAAAATTATTTATCTTAAAACCCTATTTCGTGTAAGTCAAATGCATGTTCAGTATATTTGGGAACATGTACACCTTCTTCACTCATCTTTTTCTTTTATTTCCTTTCATTTCATTTTACATCTTTTATGAAACATTACTTCATGTAAGTCTAAACATGTTAAAATCCAGTCAAAATCAGGTATGCATTGCTGAATAATTTAATTTTTACGTCTTTTTATTTCTATCCCTCTTAGAACATTACTAACTTAAGCATCGAAGGGGTAGTTAAGCTAACACCCAACTCTAACATATGTCTGTCTTGCAAGGTTCTTCACGATTACATGCTCAAGATGTAAGACAAAATGTCAACCAAATCTATTTCTAAAGAATGAAGAGAATATACTTCAGCCAGTCTATTCCATAAACTGAAGTTTAAGTTACACACCTTCTAAGTGTTTAAAAGATTATGAATCTTTTCTCTAGTATAGTTTGTTATCAAAACCTCGCCTGGGTGCACGTATTTCATACAATGTGAAACAAAGTTCTTAAGGTTGTAACATTTTCATGTTACTCACAAAGTTCAAGAAGTTAAACACATTCAGTGTTTCATACGATCAAAAGAGTCACTAGATCAAAAAAACTAATTGTTCACCTGCTGAAATACCAAAAATAGTGTCATCTACATGACACCCTGAAAAAAATTCATATGCCAACAAAGGTATACCAAATATTACAAATTAAAATTGTTTCTGGGGACACACCCTCATTTTAAATAAATTAATTGTTTTCAAAAGGAGATAAATCATAACATCCTTCAAAAGAGTTTTATTTTGTTTCATCATCTTGGCTATCTCCAACCCGCTTGGCTCCCTCTACATTTTGAGCTTGAGAGTTAACTTCACCTGACTTTTCGCTCACAACCCTTCTTAAAGCTGCATACTCCTCTTCCAAGTTCCAGCTTAGGTGCTTGTCAGCTCGAAATTCTTTGATCATCTCAATCCTAGCCTCAAAAACTGATTTCGCGGCCTCAGTCACTATGTTATCACGGAGAATTTCCATTTCCTTAGCATGTCTCCTACCAGCTTTAGCTACTCTAACTACCCATTTTGAAATCTCGCTGTCTTTCTCCTTTATTTCATCCTTCTTCTCTTTCAACATCTTGAAAGCCGCCTTAAGATCTTCCTCATACTCCGTCCTATCCATGAGTAAAGTATCAGCCTTTCCTTTCCACAACTTGATCTCATTAGCCATCATCCTGGCAACTGTTACAGCCTATCATCAAGAATAACAGTATTTGATCAAGACATAAAAGGATATTCAAACAATATCAAAATAGCATATTACCTGATTCTCTAAAACCTCTTCACTTGGTGTTGCCTCCTCTACGTCCAATACTTGGTTACTTCTCTTTCTTTTCAACACAGCCTTGTTATCCATCTCAGGCATCAGAGGCGGACTTCCTTCTATCTTCATCTTATTTTTATATTTAACCACAATATCACTTGCTGCAAACCCAGATTTAGAACGAGTCACTGCAAAAATGAATATCAAATACATTAGTACAAATATGAAATACGAATGAACTCTCCGGGTGAATTGACGATTTGATTTCCAGAGAAAAACATACTGAGGAGATTTTCAGAAGGTGATACGGATGGACTTGCAATCTATAATGGAACACATAATCTGGAAGAGATTTGAAAGGATTTGTTTTCCTTTTAAGCCGTACAAGGGATATTTAAACATTTATAGACAGCTAGGCCCATTACAACTCTACAACTCCCTATTAACCGTCAAAATCAACCACCTCATTAAACCCACGAAAGTGAATCGACACGTGGCAAAATATTAAGCTTTCCGTGTCCCACTTGGAAATCCAAATATTTTGGGGGCAATTGTTTGGGGTAGAATTTTTACTCAAGACTGCACTGACATCTTGGCTAGTATGGTTCTTTAGCATCTTCATTCTTCAGCATCTTTAACATAACGTCCTATTTCTTGATAACTTGAAGATGCAGGTACAACTGTTCCTATTTTTCAAGAGATAAATACTATGCAGAGATCAACGACCAAGTCTTACCTATTTCAAATGCCTTTCTAACGGAATATCAAGTCATGGCAACGGCTCCATATCTTTAGCAACCTTCCCCGGATTTTTAGGGATTTTCGGTTACAAGTTAATTACTTTATTATTTTTGGGATATAAAAAGAGAGCTAGGGATAGGCGCCATTGACGGCAATTTTGTAACTCTTTCTATACTTCCACTTTGTAATCACTCAAGAAATATCATAAACATTTTGGTTTTAGGTAGGTTTCCTAAAACCTCCCGATGTTTTGTGTCGGAGATCAATTGATCAAGGGCTTTCCTCATTACATCTTGGCGTCACATCTTGAATTTTCTCATTCTTATATTCCATTTGTGCCCAAAATCATTCCACTAAAAGTTCAATTTCAAAGCCTACAAGAAATTGACCAAAACACTTTGTAATGTTTCTTCCTTGTTCTTCTTCAGTTCTATAGTTTTGATCAATGGAATCCTTTGTTCAATTCATGTTTTGATTCCATTTGTGTTTCTGTACTAAAGTTTAGAATGTTCGCACTTCACTGATTGTGAGTATACATTCAAACGGATTATCTATCTTTTAGGTATTCTCTTGCATTTGTCCCGTGTCCAAAGTAAGTAATTACCCTAATTGTGAGTATACATTCCAAAGGATTACACCTCTGGCATCAAACAGATGCATGTTGCTTGTGCTTATGGTTGTGGTTAGCTTGAACTTTTTCAGCAGTCCCTCTTGATTTGCCATCATCATGCTCTCCTCGGACAAGGTTACTACTTCAAAATGTACAGAAGTATCATCATTGTGATCTCTGTAATCCTGCAAAATGGTAAACTCACCAAATAAATACCCCAGCTTTCAACGAATGAAAAATCCGTACAAAATATGAAGAGGGGATAGTTTTACCCTGAGAAATGGATCCTTAATCTTGTCGTTCCCAGTCATGTTTGACTCCAAAAATTCTTTGTAATCTTGAGTCCACCTCCTGACAGGAAGCTCTGTAATCGTCAGTGTAGTTTCGTTAATTTCGTTTATATGTCCAGTTATAGTGTAGCTGACCCCAGTTTCTTTCGTTTGCAGTTACTAAGAGTAAATCATTTAGATGAACTGAACATCAAATCTTAATATCTTTCTCACTGAGCTGAACTAGAGTGTCCATAACAATTAGCTGAACTAAATCAATTAAATGAAATGTTTATGTTTCCTGCAATGAGAGCCATAGAATTGTTAACTAGTTATGTTACAGATTTTTATAAACATGGATATTGTTTTATACTGTTTCTCCCTTAACTTTTAGTTAAAAGTAAATAAAGTATCCATTCTTTTAACTGGTGTTGCATTAGGAGGATATACATTAGGCTTTGTTGTTGTTGTTGTTCTTACTCCTTCATGTTTTAGTTTAGTAAAGCTCTTTAAATATATATATATATATATATATATATATATATATATATATATATATTAAACTTAATAATTAATTAGCAACAACTATCTTAATCCCTGTTCATTTTACTATTTTTGTAGCACAAATATTCATGCCCCGGGTTCTCAGAGATTTAGATAGAGAAGGCTTTCAAGAAATTAGTTGCTAAGCGATACAGTGGTAAAGTCTGGGATATGAAACAAAAGTGGCTAAAGGATGGTTTGCCTTCAGCTAATTGCACGCACTACTACATTTAAAGTCTAATGCAACGCCTAAATTTGTTGCCATAGAGGTCAATCCTTGTTGCATTAGCTCTAATGCAACGCCAGAGGACCCTCGCATTCTGTCCCGTGGCATTAGGTCTAATGCAACGAAGAACTAATCTAATGCAACGACATTTTCTTTGTGTTGCATTAGAGTGACATCTAATGCAACGGGCCGTTTGGTGAAATAATGCAACAGTAATTCTCTAATGCAACGGTAATGATATATAATGCAACGGCTCGTTTGGTAAAATAAAGCAACGGTTCTTTTCTAATGCAACGACTTGTTAGGTGAAATAAAGCAACAGTTTTTTTCTGATGCAACGGCCACATATAGGTAATAATAATAATAATAATAATATTAATTTAATATTTTAATATATTATACTAATGATAATATTTTTTTTCCTAATGATAATATTCAATAAATAATAAAAGATGATATTGACAATAAAAACTTAAATATATAAAAAGTAACATTTCATGTTTCGTGCCCAAAAAGACATATTACAAAAGACACATTACATAAATATTATAAGTAACATGATCTAACAAGTTTCATCCCCAGAATCCAAACAACATAATGTTATAATGTTCCATCTCTCGATAACAATTCTAGTTTAACTACAACCCACAAAATGATGTTAAAACAAAAAATAGGCTCCACCATCTCATTGATTATTCTTCATATCCATTTAGCTCACCATGTACCTACAATTTAAAACATAGAGGATTAGAACTACAAAAGAAAGCAAGTGGTGTCAACTCATAAAGTTTTTGTCATCTTTATGCTATCTTAGCTTGTTTCTAGTGTACATGGTTTATGTCCAAAAGATTTTTAGCTTACACAAATAAAAATGAGTCACAATAGTGTCAACTACAAGTATTAAGCTCCTAAAGAAACAATAATTTAACACTAAATCATAATATCAGATCCACCCAAAGTTGAAGTAATGAGATGTATCCTTCCAACCAAAGCGCATACATATATGCAGAGAACAAAAATTGAAGGCTTAGATGACGCTTTAACCTTAAATCATATATTCCTAAATCAGAAAGTTCCTTCAACCTATACCACCATATAACGTTACTGGCAAAGTGAAAGGAAAAAAAACATATTCTTACGATTTGTAGAGCTTGAAACGAGAAAATATGTAACACAAGGAGAAGTACAAAATATGTATGCCACAAGCAGACTCTTGACAGAACAACACAGATAATGAACAGTTAACTATTTATTGAAGTGCGAAAATAGACTCAAGACAATAAAAAAAGATTGGGATGACTCGAAATCAAAACTCAAAACAGTTAAATTATTATTAGGAATGGTATCACAGAAAACATCAATACCCCACCTGGTATCTTCGTTTGTTTTGTGAAACAACACGGCGGGCCTTGACCTGAACAGCCTTCACCGCACTTTTAGATGAGTCAACAAACCCTTTTGTGAGAGTTCCAATGAAACCAGATTGTGACGGTGTTGAAGCACCATCATGACTATCTTCTGCTGAAGGAGACTTTGGGGACGAGCGCAACCCCAAACCACTAGTAAAACGAGCAAATGTCGATTTCTCAGTATTTCCAGATGGGTCATCTTGCGTGACCACCAAAGGATGCGGAAGTTTTAAATTTTTGGCCCATGTGGATATACCAGAAGCAGACAGCTTTGATGGTGAATTGCGAGTAGAATTCTCTGGTCCAGAATCTACAGCAGCAGAAACTTGAATATTTGGAGCTTTAGCATTAGTTGGTGCATCAGCTGGTCCTGAATTCATTTTCCCTCACCCCCCCCGAACACAGTACCCCCAGAGCGGCCAACAAAAGAAGTGCTTAACCGAGCATTAAGGTGTCCCTTTTGCTTGCTTCAAATCAAAGTCACACCCACAATAAGTACAATCAGAGAGGGAGGGGCATAACCATCTGTGCTTTAAACAGAATAGCTAATCTATGAAGACACATTAAAAGTACAAATCAAGGTCAGGTTAAAGGTGTGTATTAGAGCTAACGTGCAGTCTCCCTGATCTATTTAAAGATATTGATACTCCTTTGGTTCCATTATATAGAAACAACAATTATCACTAAGCAGAAAAACTTGTTCTCAAGACAATCATCAACTCGGAACAACTTTCAATGTCTTCTTTTATCACACCAACATGGCCTTAATATGGACAAATTATCTAATGGGAATATTATACGATGTCATCTTCTATCATAACAACTATATAATATCATAAGAAAACCATCTCCAAAATGAAGGCAGCGAAACAAACTATAAATTCATTGAAAGCCAATCATGGTTTTGAAGAACTCCAATTAAATTAGAATCTACTAATTAAGATCAATAATGCACTAATTGCATTTAAATGCACAAAAGCAGGTAAACCTATATAAAGTTGCCAAACCACTTTGTCCTTATCATGGTTTTATGAGATTCAGAGCAACTTGTTTCACCATAGATCTTCTAAAAAGAGCACCAAAACATAGAAATGGGAGAGCTAATGCACTGCAAGATTTTACCATGCACACAGACAGAGAGTCAGGTAGAGTAGTGGAATAACTAAAGATATTGCAATTACCCTTTATAGACATCTCCGAAAGACCCTCTTCCAATGAGTTCCAAGTCACTAAATCTGGATCCCGTCACCTCTAAGAGCATAGCTGCATCCGCCATCTCCACAAACGAAATCCTTTACCCTCCTCAGACTCTCATAAGAAGCCAATAAAACTTCGGCATTTACTGCAGAAACACAGATCAGAGATATACACATTCCAAAACTACTCCTTTCTGGACACCAAATTCCCAGATTCTCATATTCAGAAGATTTCTCCGTTTGCCAATTCACTGTAAGCAACATCAAAAGAAGTCAGCGTCAATCACAAAATAACTTAATCAGCACAATTCACACACCAAACAACCAAAATCAAACAGAAATCATTACAATTAAAGATGTCGAATTTTTTAGGCAAACAAAATGAAAGCTTAATAACAACGCGAACAAACAACTAGGTTGTGCCTTGAAATGTGAGGTTTGAGAAATCTTAGGGTTTGAAAACTGCCCCGGTGAAAGCGAATTGGGGAGATAATCAATTATTCAACGATGGCCTCTTAGTAGTACTGGTAGTATTGGTGGTAGTAGTAGTGGTGGTGGTGGCAATGGTAGTGGTGGTAGTAGTGGTAGTAGTAGTGGTAGTAGCGGTAGTAGTGATAGTAGTACGGCAAGTGTATGGGAGCAGTGGGAAGCATATTGAACACGTGAGAAATTTCAGAGAAATTCAGAAATAGCAAAGACTAACAGGAACTCAAAAGAAGGGTAGGGGAGTGTACACACGGGAGGATCGATTAACTTCACCGAGACTTGGCACCGAATGGTAAATTTACTTAATTTACTACCCATTTGTAAATTAAGCAGTATTCTATTTGATTCATATATTATTATTTGATAAAATTTTGAATTTATAATTTTTTTATATGTTAAGAAAAAGAAACATGAAGATAAAGCTGATGCAGCTGCTGTGTTTACGCATACTGCGGAGGCTCCTGATGGCTCAGGTCCAAAATGGATTAACCCTTATTGTCGGGGCCTTTATGTAAGTGTTAATAGTATTTTTTATTAGTAAATTATAAATTATTTAGTTAAACAATCATTATTTTCTACCATACTGGATAATGATTTTTTTTTTGTCAGGAAGAGTATGAGAAGCGTGCTCGTGAGGAGGCTATTGAAGAAGGAAGTATGGATCCGGAGAGCACCGAGCGGCCCGCATTTCGTGAAAAACTTTAGAAGGCCATTGTCCTTGAAGACAAGCAACCAAAGGGATATCGCTTGCTTGGATTTGGACCACATGGTCCTGGGTTTTTTGACATGCCATTAAGCAGTCATACTATGCAATGCTTTTCTTCTTCCGGCAGTCAGAATGTGGATCAAGGACATTCGATGCTCGGGTTCAGAAAGAGGTACAAAGTCAAGTGGATCTAGAGCGTCAAGAGCGAGAAGATTCATATCGCCAATTGGAAATCAAGTTTGAGGAACGTCTTCGGGAAGAGCGAGAAGTTGCGCAAAGACTTATACGGAAAGAGCGAAAAGTTGCGCAAAGACAGTTTGAAGAGCGCATGCAACAAGTATTGGCAACCATTAATTTGCAACAACAACAACCTACTAGAGGTAATGCCTCTGCCTCATCAGTAGATCAATACCTTGATTTGGATGGTGGTGGTGGCTCTAGTAGGCGAAGTGGTGGTGGCGGTCGTGGTCATCATTAAACTTGTGTTTTATTTGGCATGTAATCAAACTTAAGTAGTTTTTATGTTGTTTTTGAGAATTTGGTGAACGTTGAATTTGTTTTTTCATGTTTTTGGTGTATGTTTGAAAATGGTAGGAATTTTGGTATTTATTTGAATAGGTTGGCATTTGTTTGAATAGGTTCCAGGTGGTTTTAAAATTAATGCAGTATTTTTTTAAAATTTTGTGCAAATTACCGACGGAATATTCATCGATAAAATCTTTATTCTTCATCAATTACCAAAGGAAATATCCATCGGCAAATTCTGATAGTAGCATTACCGACGGACATTTTCGTCGGTAATTCTTAATTCATTACCGACAGACATGTCCGTCGGTAAATTCTAATGTAATTACCAACGGATTGGTCCGTCGGTAATTTATCCAGCAATAACACCGGTCATCGGCCGACGGGCTTTCTTACCGACGGACAATTTCCGATAAATATTTGCGCTTATCGACAGACGGTCCGTCGGAATGACCGACAAAAATTTCCGTCGGAATTACCAATGACAAATTGCCGACGGAATCCGACGGACCGCGTCCGTCGGTAATTGACCATTTCTGACGGAATTTTGGCTTTTCCAACGGATTTTTCCGTCTGTAAGTGCTCAGTTTCTAGTATTGCTTTGATTCTATTCTAGAAGAGTTTTTGTCTTTTTGAAGCACTCATCAATAGACACCCTTGCCTCATTCTTCTTTACACTCATCCTTTGTGCTACCATAATTTGAGAGATTAAGGAAGGGTAGGGATGATACCACTTCTTGGATGGGGACTCATTGTATTTTGAGATTTTTCTAACGATAAAATTTCCTAAATCAACAACCTTCCCATTTCCTAATCTATACATCAACTCAACATGTTCCCTGGTCACATAAGTATTGTTATTGGATGGACACAAGTTTTCAATGATGATTTGGTGGAGGAAACAATAGAGAGAGGTAAGAGACCCACTCCCCAAGTCTTTTGGCTTTAAGGGCCATTATGTCAGTGTTTGACCTCTCTCCAGTTTCTTTCTTTGCAGATTTCCAATCCAGTAAGCAGCCTGAAACATCATCCTCAACAGTTTTGAGGTTAAGATCAACATTATAGATGGTACTAAGTTTTTCAAACCACTGGGTTTTAAAATCCTTAACATGATGAACCTGTTAAAGTGCTCTCGGATGTGTGCATACGTTTGAGTACACATTATGTCATACATCTGAGATTGATTCACACATCTTTCTTTCTTATCAGCTTTCAACTTGTAACATAAGGGGAAAATGTGCCCAAGAACAAGACAATGATAACAAATGTGATGTCTTCTCCTAGGTTTTTTTGACTCAAAATCAGTTTCTCTTCATAATTTGAAACCTCACCACCCTCTTTAACAAATTTGGAATTTCCAAAACCTAGACATGTTTTTCCAGTATTACCTAGGGATAAAGATACATTGAGATTCATTTTTCCAATGTTCAACTTGGTTAGAGTACTCTCAGCTTTCTCAAAACCAATTTTAACATTTTTCAAGTTCAACTTGTTTCTTAGTTACTAGAACCTCAAGTTTAGCAATGGAATCCTTTTGATCATCATTTTATTTTGAAAGTCTATCATTCTCAGTTTCACAGGCATAAATTTTTTCGGTGAGAACTTGGTTTAGCTTGGCTATTACCTCAATTTTGTCAGCATGTTTGACTCAACTAACATGCAACTCTCTGTAAGTTTTAATGAGTTACTCATATGGGATATCACGACCTTCATTACCTGAATCTTCTTTTATAGAGAAACAGTTGAAGATCTACTTAGATGTGAGTTCAGATGTGTACACATTTGCATCCACATATGTATCACCATCTGAATCTCCTTCTTCTTGTAGACACCCCATTCTGAACTCATTATACATGATTACACTACTCTTGTCTCGCTTTTGTGATTTGATGAAGAGTCGTTAGTTTCATCTTATTTTGTTAGGTTTCTGACTGACTTCGTTAGTTTTGGGATTTGTCTGACTAACAGAATAACTAGAGAGGGCAAAACTGTAAAATATGTTGCTTGTCTCGCACAAGACAACATGTCTCGCGCGAGACAACCTTCTTGTTTTGACTCTGATTCACTTTCCTTCTTCATCTTGATCTCTTTCTTGATTCCTATTCATCTCATCTGGGATTTACCTAGATTTGGGCCTACCTAGAAGCTTACTCACTAATTTGTTTCCTAATTCAAACTCTTCAAATCAAATCCTCGATTCCTTCTCAAATTAATATTCTTTTTCTTGGTCAACAAGTATTGGACGAGTATAAATACAAGGCAGACTCCCTTGGTATATTCTCTATGCCTCCCACACACGCTTTGATGTGTTCTCTCCCCGAAAGAATACACCAAACACTCCTAAATTCCTCCTAAACATTAATTTGGCGATTGCTTGATTTGGATCTCGAACCTCTATCAAGGTTATTCATTGGATTACTCGAAGTCTTAAGGTAAACTTTCTTTAATCTTTTTATCTTCTTCTTCTCATCTACTCTATTGATTTTAGAGTAGTGTAATCCCATCAAAAGGACTAGCCTAGAGTCCCTTCAATTCATGAAGGCGATCTCGAAGCACACAATCTGACATTCCTATTTATCGAATTAATTATTTTTGTAATTACTTTATTTATATTTGAATTGATCGATAACACCTAACCAATACCAATTATAAGATTTTATGGAATTGGTACTCCTTGACCTTCCAATTTCATAACTTTAACACCCGAACCCTCGAATCTTTTGAAAATAATTAAAAGGTTTTTTATTGTTTTCCACTAAATAAACATTAAGTGGCGACTCGTGCATGTTAAAATTCACCATACTCACACTTCTATTGTACCTGCAGAGAATACACACAAAGATGTTAGCAATTTCTTGTTCATCCTCACTATCACTCGGAGTAGCACAAAAACTCATCCCTTTCTTCTTGAGGATGTTAGCACAATCATTGGCACAGTGACCAAACACAAAACAATCCCTACATTGCAAAGAATTAGAGGGTTTCTTATTGTCAAAACATTGTTTCTCGAAACCCCCATCAGAATTGTTTTTAGGTTTTTCTAAAGTTTGAGTAGTTCTACTGGAAAACTAACTATTTGTTGTTTAGAATGGAATTGAACTTTTTGGAGATTAGGGCCAAGTCCTCATTCTCAAGACTAGATTTTCTAGTTTCAGAGGAGAGGTCTGTTATCTCTTTTGGAATAGCAACATAGCTTTGAAGGGCAATATTTATTTCCTAGTTCTTTTTCTGAGCATCAAGATTAAGATCAGAGTCAGTGAGAATTCCAATTATCTTATCTAGACTAACAGTGTTGGCATCACATGTTTAATCTATAACAACAATTTTAACGTTGAACCTTTCGGAAGAGACCTTAAAATCTTGCTAACCAACCTAGCATTTGAAATAGACTCACGTAGACTAGTGCATTCATTAGAAATTTTAAGAATCTTAACAGTATAACTAGTAATGTCATCAGTCTCTTCCATCCTTAAGATTTCTAATTTATCCAAAATCCTAAGACTAGTGAATTTTACACTAGGTATGCCCTCACACTGCATTTGTAGAGTGTCCCATGCCTCTTTATCCACACATTCATTTATGATTAATTTGTACATGTTTTAAGAGACATGATTGAAAATGACACCTATAGCCTTAGAGTTGTAATTGGCCAAAGTAATTTCATCTGCAGTCCAAGCAAACTCATGTTTTCTCTCAAATGTAGAGTCACAGATGTACCTGTAGGTTTCTTCTCCATCATTGGAGGTTTCCATGCAACAAGTATACTCATCTACACCCTTTCATCAATTGATTTGATGCATTTGTGCATCTTAGATTTCCAAAAAAAAAATAGTTGGAACCATCCAAGACTGGAGGTCTATTTTGGTGACTCTGACAATCCATCGTAACTACACTTTCTAGATCAACACTCGGTGAAGTCGAGTAATTCTGACGCCAATTATAAGTATAGCGTAACTAGGAATGTGAAAATAGATCACAAAAGATTAAGAGAATCAGATGTGTACTCAGATGTGTACATACAACTGATTACACAGCTAATAAGAAGTGAAATAAAACAACACATAAGTTAAACGTTTACTGGTCAACCTCAATAAACAAGGCTTTAAGTCTAGAAAGGATTTCACTATTAGAAAATCTAATTACAAAATTAAAACATAACTAGTGAAATAAGAAACAACCGAAACATTCAAGTAAATCTTAACTCACTACTGAACAATGAACGATCTTCCTTGTTCAAGGGAAGTAAGTCTCTATGAACATAATACAAGAAATAGAAATCTAACATTTGTGTTCAGATGTAAGACACAAATACATACAACCTAAAGCAACACTCTCAGAAAGCTCGAATACAAATTCTCTCTCTCTCTCTCTCTAAAATTGTCTTGAATGCGTAAAGAACTTCATTGCTGGAATGTCTTCTTTTATATATATATATATATATATATATGAGAAGCCAAGTTCCTTAAAGTCAATCTCCTCCTTGAAAAATGCGAAGTATCCTACAAGAAATAGAAGAGATTGATAGTAAAAGAAGTATAGATACATTAGTATTGTTAGTTTTCTAAAAATTAGCAATTAAGAAAATATCTACATAAATAAAGTATATGGACTAATTAAAAATTATTTTACCAAAAATATATCCTTTTTTTTTTAAAGAAAGTTAAAATTCTACTTATCAATAATAAAAGCTTTACACGATTTTAAAAGTTCAAAATTCATTAGGATTTTTACTCATTTAAACCCCATTGTTATTTTAAGTGTAATTGTTAATGCTTACATTTAGAAAATCTTTGACCTCATAATATCTTAATGAAAGATCCACCGTAATACCCTCCCTTCAAAATAATGTATCCAATTTTTTAATTTTTTTTATAGTTATTATAAATAAATTTTGATCAATAATTTTATGCTATTTAATTTTTTTAATAATAAATTTTAAATTTTTATTACTCAAAATTAATTTGCATGGAATAATAATTTTATTCCGTTACAAGAACAATGAAAAAGTCACTTTTGCCCTCACATGTCAAGCGAACTCAACGAGTTCTCAATTATGGCGTCGACCAAATTGCAACGTCGTCGTTTTCTCTCTCAAAACCTAAACCTAGAGGCCGCCGGCCGTCGACTCTCTCTCTCTCTCAAACCCTTTTCATGCTCCGCGCTCTTTCTCCATCTGCATAGCCCCTAATCGAAGGTTTGTTTCGGTCAATACTTTCTCTTTGCATTCAAATTTCGAGAAAAATATATTTTTCGTCCCTAAAGTACTTTAAGTTTTACTTTTTCGTTCCTAAATAATTTTTTTTTTACCTTTTCATCATTGACCTATCATTTTAAGGATGATGTAGTCCTTCCAGTTAACGGGCGTTTAATAATCCGTTAAAATCACTTGAGCTGGCGCCAAGTTGTCACCTTTTGTCCTACGTGGAGCTTACTAAGCAATTAAAACAATGATGAAAAGTTTTGAATACATAAGGGGGGGAAAGTGTAAATTTTGAAATAATTATTTAAATTAAATAATAAATGATATTTTATCTTCCACTAATTTTATTTTAAGCACTCTCACTAATTTATTTTGTATATTATTTCACTAATTTATTTTGAATATTATTTTATGGTGTTATGTATTAAACTATGAATCATAAAGAATATTATAGTATTAATTGCTAAAAATAAAAAATAATTTAGAAAGAATAAAGAGTTAAAATGTATAAAGTTAAACAATTGACCCTAAATATATTTTTCACATATAAATGGGTCAAATACAATTTTTAAATAGAAATATAAATCTTCATTATTATGCAAACCAGAAGTGGAGACATTAATTCACGAGGTGGTCTCCCATGTGAACAAGGGGATCCGTCTCATGCATGAGACGGGTCGACCCATGACCCATGGGGCATGACCCGCCACGTGGCAGCCTCTTATAGGCCATTTTTTTTATATTATTTTTTTTAGAAAAAGTAATAGTTACCATCTCTTAATGTAATGACTGTATACATATAAAGTAACATTGTTCATAAGTAAACGTAATACCTGTTTTAAAAAAACAAAAGCTCATTTTCACCCATTTTTTCAAATGTAATACAAACTATATGTATTACATTTGAAATGTAATAACTTATGTATATGAATGTAATAGTTTATACAAGTAAAAAGCTGAAATTGTAACATATTTCTATAGATAATGTAATACTTTTACATGTATCATGATAAATTTGAACTCATTGTAACTTATTATTTGAAAACATATAGATATCTATACATACGTGTTACAATTATGTACAAATACTATTACATATAAATAACACGTTTGTTACATTTTAGTTATAATAAGTATTACTTTTGCCAAACGAAGAAAACATAGGGAAAAACACTATTACTTTCTGTATATATGTATTACTTTAATGTATTCAAACTATTACTTTATATGCATACAATTATTACATTATGTTATAGTAACTATTACTTTTCACAAACTGAAAAAAACAAGAAATTCAGGGACTAAATTGGAAATATGGAAATTTTGGACGAATTTGATTTATAAAAATTCATGGGCTAAAGTGAAAAATAAAATCTCAAAGAGCGAGGCGCAAAAGATTTTTTTATAGTGGCCAAAGTGCGAGGGTATAATTGCGAGACGGAACGAATACCAAATTGGTCCAAACTAGGCCAAGGCATGGCTGGCCACTGCATGGCCATGGCCGAGACTGCTTGGGGCTGCTTGGGGCCAATTGGGGCCAAGGATGGAGCAATTTGGGGCCAAGGTTGTTGGCTGGGCTGGACCAAGGCATGGAATGACATGGGCGGGCGCTGATACACCTTGGCGCGGGTCAGGATCCGACCCGTCTCATGGATGAGACAGGTATTCCTGTTCTCACCCAAGTTTTTGTCTTAATTCACTCACCACAATCATAACTCTCACACTTCC
The DNA here is from genome assembly GCA_022495995.1 of Adenophora triphylla var. japonica. Taxonomy (NCBI): domain Eukaryota; kingdom Viridiplantae; phylum Streptophyta; class Magnoliopsida; order Asterales; family Campanulaceae; genus Adenophora; species Adenophora triphylla. The sequence continues at coordinate 41,777 of JAFEMH010005955.1, forward strand.
TAGCTCGATTCATCTTCATCAAGATCTCACCTTTTCCTGTTTAAAGAGGTAAACCCAATTTCTACTACATCTTTCTCTGTCCCCATCACAGTTTCTTGGCTTGTTATTATCGATTCAGCTCTAGATTCACCGATTTTACATGGGTTTTGATGTATTGGATCTAATTATGATGATGAATTACTTTTAGAGGCATTTACCAAATAATCCCTCTAAAGAAACAATACTACTTCCTAGGACAATTCATAATTTGCTTAACAATTTAGTCCCTAGCTTAATAACTACACCCTCCCAGCATTTTAATAAGTTTACCCTCCTATCATTTCACTAAATCCACTCTCTTTAACAATTTAATTTCTCTCCAATCACCCTCACCTTAGGTCAACCCCTCCCCATCTTCTCCGGTCAACACTTCCGGCAATCAATTTCGGCGATTTTTTCCAGCGACTTTTTTTTTTTCGCCGGCAACCTCTCCGGCGACCAAACAACTGAGAACTTAACTTATCAGTAAGTTTTCAGTTATCAACTAAACTACTAAGAACACAATCAACTCCGGCGAATACCAACTCCGGCGACCACCAACTTCGGCGACCAAACAACTGAGAACTTAACTTATCAGTAAGTTCTCAGTTGTCAACTAAACTACTAAGAACACCATTAACTCCGGCGACTACCAACTCCGGCGACCACCAACTCCGGCGACCTCTTCGGCGACCAAACAACTAAGAACTTAACTTATCAGTAAGTTCTCAGTTGTCAACTAAACTACTAAGAACACGATCAACTCCGGCGACCACCAACTCCGGCGACCTCTCCGGCGACCAAACAACTGAGAACTTAACTTTTCAGTTGTCAACTAAACCACTAAGAACACGATCAACTCCGGCAACCACGAACTCCGGCGACCAAAAAACTGAGAACTTAACTTATCAGTAAGTTCTCAGTTGTGAACTAAACTACTAAGAACACGATCAACTCCGGCGACCACCAACTCCGGCGACTTATCAGTAAGTTCTCAGTTGTCAACTAAACTACTAAGAACACGATCAACTCCGGTGACCACCAACTCCGGCGACCAAACAACTGAGAACTTAACTTACCAGTAAGTTCTCAGTTGTCAACTAAACTACTAACAACACGATCAACTCCGACGATCACCAACTCCGGCGACTAATTAAACAACTGAGAACTTAACTTATCAGTAAATTCTCAGTTGTCAACTAAACTACTAAGAACACGATCAACTCCAACGACCTCTCCGGCGACCAAACAACTGAGAACTTAACTTATCAGTAAGTTCTCAGTTGTCAACTAAACTACTAAGAACACAATTAACTCCGGCGACCACCAACTCCGGCGACCACCAACTCCGGCGACCAAACAACTGAGAACTTAACTTATCAGTAAGTTCTCAGTTGTCAACTAAACTACTAAGAACACGATCAACTCCGACGATCGCCAACTCCGGCGACATCTCCGGCGACCAAACAACTGAGAACTTAACTTATCAGTAAGTTCTCAGTTGTCTCCACTAAAAACACAATCAACTTTGGCGATCACCAACTATGGCGACTAGACAACTGAGAACTTCTCAGTTGTCAACTAAAATACTAAGAACACGATCAACTCCGGCGACCACCAATTCCGGCGACCAAACAACTGAGAACTTAGTTGTTAACATAACAATTGAGAACTTCTCATTTGTACTCAGTTTTCAAGTAAATAATTTTCAAAAACCTTAATTATAAAAATTTACAAAAAGCTAAAATATCTTAAATTTGTTCAAAGTAGAAACTATTCACACGAGAATGTTTTGATCGTCAACAAATTGAATTTGGCTCTCATGTGCAGAATGATAAAGGTGTAAAGGTACACATTTATTTTGGGACGAAAAGAGCAAATTGAAAAAAAATCATTTTGAAATGTAAGAAGTAATTTTCTAGATTTTTTCAACTGTAAGATAATTATTGGCTATAAAGTATTTATAGATAAAAGCACTAAAACATAGCCAAATAGAAACAGCTCCCTGTCCCAGCAAAACTTGAGAAAGCATACCCTGCTTTTACAACTCGAGAATCTTGAAAGCATTTCCTCAATCGCTTCCAATCTCTCTACACCACAGATCTTGAACCATGAACAGTACGTCTAGCCAGGAAGTGAGAGAGATAGAGAAGGAACAGAAAAGGAGATGGACGCCGACGGAGGGGGGAGGCATTGCCAGAGGTGGGGGAGGGAATGAGTGACCAGAGTTGAGATGAAGAAAGTAGAAAGAGAAAGTCGAGGAAAGAGAAGATCGTCGGTTGGAGGTGGGGATGGGGGAGGGATGCCGGAGAAATTTATCTGCGCAGAGAGGGTTACCGGAGTTGAGGAGGGAGAAGGACGCCGGAGTTAGGGAGGAGAGAGGTCACCGGATTTGAGGAGGAATGAGGTTGCCGGAGCTCGGGAGGAGAAAGGTCGCCGGAGTAATAGTTGATCGGAGGGAGTTTAGAGAGAGAAAGTAAAAAGAGGGGGAGTGTGTGTGAGAGAGAGATCTGGGAGGGGTGTTTATTTTGCTGTGAATGCTTGGTTGAGAGTATGGGATTTGCCGGAGTTGAAGGGGAAGGTCGCCGGAGTTGAGGGATCGGCGCCGGAAGTTGTGGAGGGGAGGGGTGGTGACGGGAGAGAGGGAGTAGAGAGAGAAAGTGTGTGTGTGAGAGAGAGAGAGAGAGAGTGTGTGTGTGTGTTTGTTACAGGTTGGGTGGGTGGGTTGGTGGGGATGGGAGGGGTATAATTATATCATTTAAATTAAGTGAGGGATTATATGGTAGGACAAAATATTTTTTAGGATTAGGAAGTAGATTAAGAAATAAGTTGTCTTAGGTTGTCTTAGGATGTAGATTAGATATTATTGAGGGACTATGGCGTAATTTTCTCTATTATTAGATATTATTGAGGGACAAAATATTTTTTCGCCGGCGACCTCTCCAGTGACCAAACAACTGAGAACTTAACTTATCAGTAAGTTCTCAGTTGTCAACTAAACTACTAAGAACACAATTAACTCCGGCGAATACCAACTCCGGCGACCACCAACTCCGGCGACCTCTCCGGCGACCAAACAACTGAGAACTTAACTTATCAGTAAGTTCTCAGTTGTCAACTAAACTACTAAGAACACAATTAACTCCGACGACTACCAACTCCGGCGACCACCAACTCCGGCGACCTCTCCGGTGACCAAACAACTGAGAACTTAACTTATCAGTAGGTTGGTTTAATCTCCTATCTGTTAACTGATGTGTACATTGTCGGTTACCCGAACCTCGATTCCCCAGGGCTAAAGTGCTTGCTAAAACTGTGGGGCTATCCACGTTTTCATTTTTCTCTGTATGTTGGGAAAAAGTTATTTTGAAGTGTCAATTTGGACATTGTGGTCCTAAATGGTTTTCTCTTGCTCTGTTCAAATTTAATACTTTGTGCTTTTTGCTGCTCTCTTAAGATGACATGATTTACGTGTTTGCATTTCCTTATATTCTTGATTGTCTTTTACGGTTGTCTTTTCTTATTCCCTTTTAAATTATGTCCCTGAAAATTGCCTCTCCTTTTTACACATATTAGGGCCATACTCCTTCAAAGTACCTTGGATTTGAAGATGGTTTGTCTCACATGGAAGCTAGATATCCAGCTATATTGTTTAAACAACAATTAACTGCTTGTGTTGAGAAGATCTTTGGCTTGATCCGCGATAACTTGAAGAAAGAAATATTACCACTTTTAGGTTCATGCATTCAGGTTGGTATTCTTTTTTCTTGGTGTGAGTTCTGGTTTCCAATGAGGTGGCATATTTTATGTATTCCATAGTGGCCCTTGGTTTATCAGTTATAGGATGTGTGGTTTTAGATTCTTGTCACTAAGTTGAGCTTGGTGATGGTTTAGAAATGTAGGTGAATTGATGGTAATATATGCCATCTTCATGAGAAACAGGCTTAGTCAGTATGAACTTCCTCCGCTGGCAGTGCACTGCCAGCGGAGGAAGTTCCTTCTGAGCTTCCCGAACCAGCTTTAGGTATTAATTTCGCAAGAGATGGGATGCACAAAAAGTTGGGATTGGAGTCCTAAACTACAAGGAGAAAAGGGGCCTAAGTCGGAGGAGTTGCTGAATCAAGGAGGAAATTCGGGGAAAACTTTCTGCTGTGGTGGGCGACCGCCCATGGGGGGGGTGGGCGACCGCCCATGAGTACAGAGGTTTGGGTTCGTGGAGTTTTTGGCTTGGGCGACCGCCCATGGTGCCTTGGGCGACCGCCCACATGTCGGGTGAAAATTCTGCAGCTTGATTTTGTTTCCTATTTTGATTAGAACTCTTCTTAAATTAGATTTAGGGTTTCTTGTATTACTATATAAACATAGATCCGGCCTAGAACTCATTGTAGCAACATATTAGAGAGGAGACTAATACATATTGGCTTGGCAATTTCCCCCGGACGTAGTTCACGAGTTGGTGAATGAACCGGGTAAACAACTCTTGTGTTCTTGTGTGTGATTGTTTCTTTCTTGTACGTGTGGGTGTGTTGTTTTCTTTGTCTTGACTGCAACGGGGGAGCACCAATTTCACAACAACTGGTATCAGAGCTTTGGTTCGGAGGATTCAAAATCTTTTCATTAGTTGATTAATTTTGAATCGCGTTCTTGGGGATTTTGGTGAAGCAGTCAAGATGAAGAACTCAATCGAGAAATTCAACGGTGTGAATTTCACGTTTTGGAAGACAAGGATTGAAGACTACCTTTATTGTAAGGATCTTCATGGACCCTTGAAGGCGAAGCCCGAAGACATGTCACAAGGAGATTGGGAGACGTTGGATCGGAAGGCGTTAGGAGCGGTAAGGAGTGCCCTAACCGACGACGTTGCACGGAATGCTATGGAGGCCAAGACAACGGTGGAGTTGCTACAAACGCTGTCGGACATGTATGAGAAGCCGTCGAATATCAATAAGGTGCATTTGATAAAGAGGTTTGCGAATGCGAAGATGTCAAAGGGGCAGACAGCGGCAAGTCATATCGGAAATTTCAAAGGTATGGTGGACCAATTGAAAAGTGTTGATATTACTTTCTCCGATGAAGTGCTAGCTTGTTTTCTACTAAAGTCATTGCCTGATAGTTGGGAGGTTACTGTCACAACGATTAGTACGTCGAAAACAACATTGGTGTATACGGAGGTTAGAGATCTCATCCTTCAAGAGGAGTTGCGAAGGAAAGAGAAAAGGGGAGAATCGTCCGTAGATGGGGCTGCACTTAGGGTGGAGAGAAAAAGGGGTGGACCTAAAAAGGGGAAAAAGGTGAAGTGCTACAATTGTGGTGAATTGGGGCACATCAGTTATGACTGTCCGGGAAAAGGTGGTTGTGCTAACGTGGTGGATGATGGTGGTGATGTATTAATCCTAGGGGAGGAGCAGTCGGGTGAAGATTGGGTGTTGGATTCTGGAGCTTCTTGTCATGCTAGTGGGGATGCAGAATCAATGAAGCGATACAAAACTGGAGATTTTGGGGTTCTCTATCTTGGTGATGGTCAACCATTGAAGATCAAAGGTAAGGGGGATGTGATGATGAAGACACCTAATGGGGCTGTTTTACAACTACACGATGTGATGCACGTTCCGGATTTGAGGAGGAGAGTGATTTCTGTGGGACAACTTGACAGTGAAGGGTATGGTGTTTCTTTCATTGGTGGGTCTTGGGAAGTCACAAAAGGGGCTAAGGTGTTGGCTCATGGGGTTAAGGGGAAGACGTTGTACTCTACCTACAATGTCGTTTTTCGTTCCGGTGGGAGCAAGAGGCTTAAGAACCGGCCTGTTGGTGTGAAAAGGGGAGACATCAAGAAACGGTATGTTGGGGAGGACTCAAAGTTGATCAACGCGGTGTGGATGTCCAAGGGCCCTAACAGAGAGCGGTTTCAGACCAAGAACAGTCGATGCAAGAAACAAGGTGTGTCCAAGTTTCAAGGGGAAGCATTGCGAGGAAGGTGGGTCTGGAGGGAGAAGGCGAAGTTAGACTTGCGGGGAGAAATCAAGGTAGAAGATGATTTGGGGAGGCAAGAACGATCTAACACGGAGAGGTTGAAACGTCGCTTGGTTTCAACTCGCCTTATTACTTGAGGAGAGGTGTGGCAGTGTCAAGCAAATATGGATGAGGGGAATGTGTTCGAAGGTCTTTACTCCGTGGTGGGAGTTGATGGGTGATTTTATGTTTGTTAGTTTAGTCTCCGGTGGGAGATTGTTGGGATTGGAGTCCTAAACTACAAGGAGAAAAGGGGCCTAAGTCGGAGGAGTTGCTGAATCAAGGAGGAAATTTGGGGAAAACTTTCTGCCGTGGTGGGCGACCGCCCATGGGGGGGGGGTGGGCGACCGCCCATGAGTACAGAGGTTTGGGTTCGTGGAGTTTTTGGCTTGGGCGACCGCCCATGGTGCCTTGGGCGACCGCCCACGTGTCGGGTGAAAATTCTGCAGCTTGATTTTGTTTCCTATTTTGATTAGAACTCTTCTTAAATTAGATTTAGGGTTCCTTGTATTACTATATAAACATAGATCCGGCCTAGAACTCATTGTAGCAACATATTAGAGAGGAGACTAATACATATTGGCTTGGCAATTGCCCCCGGACGTAGTTCACGAGTTGGTGAATGAACCGGGTAAACAACTCTTGTGTTCTTGTGTGTGATTGTTTCTTTCTTGTATGTGTGGGTGTGTTGTTTTCTTTGTCTTGATTGCAACGGGGGAGTACCAATTTCACAACACAGGAGAGATTGGCTGTCTTTGGTCGCAGTTCATACTGACTCGTAGTTACTTACTGTAGCTTTCTACTTTGATCGTGTAAAGCTAATTTCTATACTTTGTGTTGCACTTTTTTTTTCCAGGTTTCATTCAATAGCAAGGACACGTGAATTTTATTGCAAGAATGTTTTCAAGGAACAAACTTCTAGCGGAGGCAATTTTTTCATTAGTATGCAATCTGGATTATTTGAACTAGTTGGAGACTAGTTATTTAGATTAGAGTATTTTTAATGGAAATTTGAGTAGTTCTACAGGATCTAGTTTTTTTTTTTTTTGGCAAAGACCTATATTTGAATAATGTAGCTGATTAACTTTGGATTATTTGTTTAGTTCTCATTATAAGTACCTCGTTGAATTGATTATGGTTATTGTGTTAGTCCCTCCGTACCAAGATAAATGTTCAAAAACATTTCAAATTTGCTTTTTGATAATGAGTTAATATTGATGATTAAGATTTATATTTTTGGATACAAGCTTGTTTGGGTCGTTGAAAGCCGACCTTAAATCTTTCCCTCCAAAATTATATTTTGGTGCAAAATTATATTAGGGCCGACAACGCATGTCCCTAATAATTTCCCGGGAAAAAATATATTGGCGCTAAATTAATATTGGGGTCGGCAAGTCCGACCCTATTAACTCGTCCCAAAAAAAAATTGGCTCCAAAATATTCCCGCTGAATTATTTTTAAGGACCACAAAACGCCGTCTTTAATACTTTATTGGGGACGGTGACGGGGTCCCAGAGTTTTAGAGTCGCCTGTTATTTCGGACCCCAAAGTCCCGTCCTTAAGGCCGACCTAAAAACTTTTAGGGACGGCAAATTGACTTTTAGGGAAGGTGACGGGCCGACCCTAATACGGATGTTTCTTGTATATATATATAGATATATATATATATATATATATATATATATATATATATATATATACTCCCTCCGTCCCATAGCAATGGATACCAAAAAAAAGGGCATACATATTAAGGAAAGGTAAGAGAGAGAAAAAGTGGAGAGAGAATGTTGTGAGTGTAAAAGTAAAATAGGAGAGAGAATGAGTGGGAGGAATAGTTAGGAGAGAGAATGTTGTGATTGAAAAAGTAAAATATGAGAGAGAATGAGTGGGGTAAATAGTGAAGATTCCTTTCCATTTTGGGTAAGTATCAATTGGTGTGAGACGGACCAAAAAGGAAATAAGTATCAATTAAAGTGGGACGGAGGGAGTATATATTTTAAAGAGCTTTACTAAACTAAAACATGAAGGAGTAAGAACAACAACAACAACAACAACAACAAAGCCTAATGTATATCCTCCTAATGCAACACCAGTTAAAAGAATGGATACTTTATTTACTTTTAACTAAAAGTTAAGGGAGAAACATTATAAAACAATATCCATGTTTATAAAAATCTGTAACATAACTTGGAGTAAAACAAAAATAATCGAAAGAAAATCTTACAAACCGCTGGATGTAGCACGAACAAAATGTAAACGTTGGGGTGAGGCGCGGACTAGGTCGCTCTCTTTAAGACGGTTCACGCCCCCACAGTAATTCTCCAACCGGTGTAGAGGGTTATGACACACCGCCTCTAGGATACAACAACCCAACCAAAGTTGTTACTTCTATCGGTCTACACAACTTCAAGAAGTAGAAGTTTTTCAACACCCACACTATTGCTTTATTGCCCAAGAAAATATAGAGAAGGAGATAGAGAAGATATTGGAAGTTGGTATATCCAAAAGCCTTTGAGATAACCTCTATTTATAAGTCTCGAAAATGTGTGTTACATCATAGCATTAAAACCATTTTAATTGAGTAATAAAATTGAGGGAGTTACTCTATAGTTTTAATACAATTTAAATGAGAAATATAAATTAAAAGCTGTTACAAAATGTTGTCTATCAAAGGCTTTGAACTCATAACTTGTAAAAATGCTAGATACATTTTGCATGTGCTTAAAGCCTTAGAATAAAACTTTAAACTCACAAATAAATGTCAATCAATATGACTAAATAAAAAATGGTTAATGAGCATATGGGAGTTACAAAAATATCTCCTACAATATTTTGAATTGTAGTAACTAATCAAATATATTCAAATGCATTATTTTTATTAAAATACTTTATAAAACCAACAATCCCCCACTTATTTTAATAAAAACTGTAGAAGATAAATTGAGAATATTAAAATGGGCAAAGCGAGAATGATATGCATAATAAAGGTGGACCTGCCTTGAAACCTTTATTTAGTGTTTCAACAACTCCCGTACAAGAGTCCAAGTGGACCAGCCTTGAAACTTAGACTACTTGAGGGCACGTAAAGTCGTTTCACACACACATCATTCAAAGTGCAATATAAAAACTTCATAAGCCAGCACATTACGGCCTTGTGCTTTATCCTAGTTTTCATGAGTGCTCTAGAGACCTAGCCCAATCTCTTAGGAAGCGGCCCCACTTCCACACTCATATAGGTGGTTCTATCAAGGATGTTCATGAGTGCTCTAGGGATGGACATATTATTTGTAAAATTTATAGTGCATGTCCCCATACAAACCACTCTTTGATTCGTTTGGCCCCTTAACTTGGATCTTGGGATCACCAATCACCAAGTGGGGTATCCTCAAAGGTGATTTTTAATCATTTTTGGGCTTTAGTCCCATCCCCCTCGATGTATTCCAAATCTTTTCTCTAGCTAGAGCTTTTGTTAAAGGATCGGCTAAGTTATCGCCCGACCTTACATAATCAATGGTTATCGCACCATTATTTAAATATGATCTCACAGTACTATGTTTTCGTCGAATAGATTTGGATTTTCCATTATAGTAACGGTTGTTGACTCAACCAATGGCAGCTGTACTATCACAACGTATCAAAATAGGTGGCACGGGTCTTTCCCACATCGGGATTTCAATTAACAAATCACGCAACCAACATGCTTCTTCACTAGCGGATGATAAAGCTATTAGCTCCTCTTCCATAGTGGATTTAGCTATAACTTGTTGTTTTTTTGATCTCCAACTTATAGCTCCACCACCTAAAGTAAAGATGTAACCTGTGGTAGACATTGAATCACCCGATAGGGAATTCCAATCTGCATCACTATATCCTTCAAGCACGGCAGGATATCGTTTATATAGCAAACCATAATTTAAAGTTCTTTTTAAATATTTCATTACTCGATTTATTGCATTCCAATGTTCAAAGTTTGGTTTGCTAGTAAATCTACTTAAAACACCAACCGCATAAGCAATATCAGGTCTAGTACAATCTGTGGCATATCTTAAGCTACCAATAATACTTACATATTCATTTTGATTAAGCACATAACAATCTTTTTCCGTGGGATAAAGATGCATACTAGGATCAAAAGGAGTAGATACGGGCATACAATCAAAGTAATTATATACTTTTTTTAATATCTTTTCAACGTAATGTGATTGATCAAGTAATATGCCATCGTTTGTCCTAGTGATTCTCATTCCAAGTATTATATTAGCTTCACCTAAATCTTTCATGTCAAAATTACTATTAAGTAACTTTTTAGTATTTTCAATAATTTCCAAATTTGAACCAAATATTAATAGATCATCAACATATAAGCACAAAATAACATGTACACCATTTATAGACTTGCAATATATACACTTATCACTTTCATTAGATTTAAATCCATTAGTAATCATACACATGTCAATTTTTTCATGCCATTGTTTCGGTGCTTGTTTAAGTCCATATAATGATTTATTCAACTTACAAACTTTATTTTCATTTTGTATAAAGCCTTCGGGTTGATCCATATATATTTCTTCTTCTAAATTCCCATTAAGGAATGCGGTTTTTACATCCATTTGATGTATTTTAAGATTATGGATCGCGGCTATGGCTATCAAGAGTCTAATGGATGTCACTCTAGTAACGGGTGAGTAAGTGTCAAAAAAGTCTATGTCTTCTTTTTGTTTAAAGCCTTTAGCCACAAGTCTTGCTTTAAACTTATCCACACTACCATCGGGTTTACGTTTTTTCCTTAGTACCCACTTACATCCTATTGTTTTACAACCCGGTGGCAAGTCAACTAGTTTCCAAGTTTTATTATATACTAGCGATTCCATTTCATCATTTATAGCTTCTTTCCAAAACTTGGAATCCGCTGAAGTTAAGGCCTCTTGTAAAGTAGTAGGATCACCTTCTACACTATACACTAGATAATCGGGCCCAAAATCTTTTCCTACCCTTGCTCTCTTGCTACGCCTAGGTTCTTCTTCACGTCTTTCATTTTCTATTTGGGACGTACTAGCATTGTCTTGACTTATTGTATTTGTTAAATTACCACCCCCACTATTTTTGGATTCAAAAGGAAATTTATCTTCATGAAAGATAACATCTAAAGATTTAATCACAACATTATTTTCAAGATCTAGGAATCTATAAGCTTTAGTATTTAAGCCATAACCGATAAATGCACTTCTAGTTGCTTTTATTCCTAACTTTGGTATTTTAGGATCGGTTTTTCTAACATAAGCCAAACATCCCCAAACTCGAAAATTATCTAATTTGGGCTTTCTATTCCTCCATAATTCATAAGGAGTTATGAGAGTCTCCTTTCTAGGAACTCTATTCATTACATAATTAGCCGTTAGTACCGCTTCTCCCCATAAATTCTTAGGTGAACTTGAATTTGCTAGCATAGCATTTGTCAAATCTATTAATGTTCTATTTTTACGTTCCGCCATGCCATTAGCAGCGGGTGTATAAGGAGGGGTTGTTTCATGTACTATTCCAAGAGACTTGATATAATCTATAAGTCCTAATGATTCATATTCTCCACCTCTATCGCTTCTAAAATTTTTAATTTTTTTATCAAAGCGATTTTCTACCTCTTTAATACATGTCACTAATTTTTCAAAGGCTTCACTTTTAGTTTTTAGCAAGTACACATAAGAGTACCTAGAATAATCATCAATAAAAGTTATAAAATATCTTTTACCTCCTCTAGTCAATATGCCTTCAAATTCACATATATCCGTGTGCACAAGTTCTAATAATTTTGTATTTCGACGAACACTTTTATGAGATGTTTTAGTAATTTTTGTCATGCTACAAAACTCACATTTATTAAAATCATTTCCTAATTTAGGTATTAAACCCACATGACTCATGCCCTTTATGTATTTAGTATTAACATGACAAAGACGTGCATGCCACACATTAGAACAAGTCACAATGTAAATAGAACTAGCATGCATTTTATTCATTTCAACATTTAGCTTAAACATACCATCACATGCATAACCCTTTCCAACAAAGACATTATTTTTAGTGATAACATATTGATCCGACTCAATAGTTTGTTTAAAGCCCGCTTTATTGGGGAGATATCCGGATACCAAATTCTTTCTAATTTCCGGAGTATGAAGCACATCCCTTAGAGTCAAAACACGCCCGAAAGTAAATTTAAGGTCCACTTCACCCACACCCAAAACACGAATTGTGTGTGAGTCACCAAGTAAAACTTTTTTATCACCATTCACAAGATTATAATTTTTAAACAAGTTTTTGTCATGGCAAACATGTCTAGAGGCTCCACTATCGGCCCACCACCCATCATGATTTTCAACAATATTTAATTCGGTAATCATAGCCACAAGTGGCTCTTCAACAATTTGGGCTTGTGGAACTTGCCCACGACCTTGTGGAACATTTCCACGATTTCGGTAACGGCATTGTTTTGCAACATGCCCCATTTTTCCACACACATAACACCCATTACTTGTGATATTATTTTGAAAATCATTGTTTGTTTGCTTGGAAAAATTTCCTTGGTGGACCTTTCCATTACCACGACCTTGTCCATTATTTTGAAAGCCATTATTTTGAAAACCATTGTTTTTACCCGGTTTGTTTTTAAAGTTTTTTCCATTAGGCTTCAAATGTGAATTGTGATTATTACGATTATTACTTTCATTATTCCTAGCATTTTGACTCCTTGGGATGTTATCATTAGAAGAAAGAATGTGTACCTTACTTGCTCCTCCTTCACCACTTACCTCTTCCTTTTTGTCACGCTTTCTTGACTCTCTTCAATTCGGAGGCGTGTCATGAGATTCTCCATTGATAAATTGGATAATTTGTGACGGAGTCCTTTTTGAAATTCTTTCCACGAACTAGGCAATTTGTCGATTATAGCGGCTACTTGCATTCATCAACCTTGATTCCTTCAGATTGAATCTCATGAACTATGTTTTGTAATTCATTAGTTTGTTTGATCACGGACTTGTTTTCTTCCATTTGAAATATAAAGTAACGGCTACAAGCATACTTCTTTGCTCCCGCTTCTTCGGTGTTGTACTTTTTCTGTAAGGCTTTCCAAATTTTCTTTGCGGTGGAGTAAGCATTGGAATAAAAATCATAAAATTCATCGGACAAACAATTAAGAAGATAATTCCTGCAATCTTCTTCATCATTCTCATATTTTTCAATAAACTTTTCATGATCTTCTAACTCATCTTGGGTCATATTTTCAACATCATATTTTTTTGGATTTAGGGCAGTGAGCACCCATGCTACTTTCATAAGCTTAAGGTAAAACAACACTTTCTTTGCCCAACGTTTAAAATATTCACCACCAAAACGAAAAGGTTTGTTAAGATCATTTGAGCTAGGATTGGAAGTAAGGTTGGTAGTGTTTGAATCCATAGGGAAACCGTCTTAAAATTGTTGGAGTAAAACAAAAATAATCGAAAGAAAATCTTACAAACCGCTGGATATAGCACGAACAAAATGTAAACGTTGGGGTGAGGCGCGGACTAGGTCGCTCTCTTTAAGACTGTTCACGCCCCCACAGTAATTCTCCAACCGGTGTAGAGGGTTATGACACGCTGCCTCTAGGATACAACAACCCAACAAAAGTTGTTACTTCTATCGGTCTACACAACTTCAAGAAGTAGAAGTTTTTCAACACCCACACTATTGCTTTATTGCCCAAGAAAATATAGAGAAGGAGATAGAGAAGATATTGGAAGTTGGTATATCCAAAAGCCTTTGAGATAACCTCTATTTATAAGTCTCGAAAATGTGTGTTACATCATTGTTAGGCCCTACGTTTTCAGTCAACTTGTTTTCAACTTGCACATAACATCTTGGTACTAACAACTTGAGTTCTCCTACTACATCTTGATCATCTTGCAGGTTGAATTATTGTTACATTAAACCCTACTTAATTTTCAGGGAACGTGCCAATGGATTAGGAGACTGATTCAACATCGTTTCTTCATCAAAGAATCCAGCAACGGACCACTCTCTCCTCCATCAACAATGTGGCAAGAATATCTCAACAAGCTCAACTTATTTCCGAGATTATAGGCCTGTTATTATCTTTGTATTTTAGCCATTATTAGAGGTATAAAAGGGGGATAACACCTGTATTTTACACACACAATCTCACTAGCATAAGCTCCATTACATACGCTCTTAGTTTTGTACTCGAACTCAATCATTAATATACCTTTTGGTCAAGGCAGGTTCCTAAACCTCCCGGGGTTTTGTGCTGGCGAACAAGTTGTTCAAGGGCTTTCCCTAGTCAACAAATTCCTTGTGTTCATTTCTATTTTATCCAATAATCATTGTATCCTGATTCTTATCTCTTTTGTCATTTTTCTTGTCATTGGTTGTACTTGTTGAAATTTGACCAAAACAATTTGGCGCCGTCTGTGGGAATACTTTGGTTATTTGCGTAGAGATAACCAATCCGTCGTCCGGCAGTCAAGGTGAGAGGAGTCAGCCGCTTCTTAGTTTCGGCACCCAAGGCAATCCATCGAAAGTTATCAATTTGGAGCTAATGTCCAACATGGTCATTATGTTGAAGAAAGTGAATGACCGGTTGGATGCTCAGGAGCATACGAACACCATGATATTCAATGCCATTGATACCATACGTAAAGGGAAGCAAACTGAAACTCAAGTATCTACTCCATTTTCACCTTTGCATCCTAGATCTTTGTTTGGTGCAGGTACAGGACCAAGCCATTTTGGAGATATCCCTATGTCCAGTACCTTGCCAGCAGAAAGCACAATCGTGACGTCCATTCCAATCACGCAACCAGGATTCAGCCTTACAGCTAGCCAACCTATGTTATCATCTTGCTATACCTATGCCACACCTTCGATGGGGCAAACAAGGAGTTTCTTTAATGCTTTTGATACTTCTACATCTCAATTTAGTAATAATCCTCTTTTCGCAGAGAATCAACTTGTTAAGGAAATGCAGACTATAAAAGAGTTGCTTCGAAGCGTACCTGGAGTCAACTTGCCTTATCACCAAGTTTCTCCAACTTGCTATAACGAATCTCGTTTTGTTCCAGCAATAGCTAATGTAGAGATCCCAAAGAAGTTTTCAGTCCCTCATATGAAGAAGTATGACGGGAGCACCGATCCAGCAGAGCATGTGTTGCTGTATCAAGAACCGATGGATATTATAAGTATCCCCCCTATTTTTAAAGAAGCATGTTTTTACAGGGGTTTTGGCTCAACTTTGTCAGGACCAGCCTTAAAATGGCTAACAGGACTTCCTCTAAACTCTATTTCTTCTTATGCTCAACTTGTCAACATGTTTACTAATCAATTTTCGTGCAACAGGGCATTTGACAAGTTGACTAGTGACCTTTACAGAATTGTGCAACAGCCTAACGAGAGTCTTAAAGAATATTTGCACAGGTTTAACAAGGAGGCAGTGACCATACCCAGCTTGGATATGTCCACATCTACGGAAGCATTCCGTATAGGCTTGAGGAAGAGCTCTCCATTTTATAATGAGTTGGTGATGACTCTTGCGAAACAACTTGAAGAAATCAGAACCAGAGCCTTGCATTTAATCAGATTGGAGGATGACAGCCTGGCAATGGAGAAGTCAACTAGGAGGACCCCTGCTAAATCTAAATCTTCTAAAGTTCATTTTGTAGATGATGATCAAGATGAGGATGATAATGACTATCCTACAATTTCTGATTACTGCTTTTCTGTGGACATTGCAGGAGTCCTTTGCGCCATGGAAAATCTTGGAGAAAAAGCAAGATGGCCTAAGAAGAGTGACAAGCCCTCAACTTGGAAGGATAAGTCCAAGTGGTGCGCGTTTCATGAGGATTTTGGGCATACCACTGAGAATTGTTTTGCCTTGAGGAAGGAGATTGCTCATCTATTGTCAAAGGGTCTTCTTAAGGATTTGTTGGGTAAGAAGAGGGTCAGAAATGAGTCCAAAGAGCCTGATTCTGGGGAGCAGTCCAGACCCGAGAAAGTTGCACCTCCTCCAGCCACCAAGGTAGTAAATGTTATTTCAGGTGGATCCCATATTTGTGGTATAACTTATTCTGCAGCCAAGCGTCATGCCAAGAGTTCTAAGGAGGATCAGTCAGAACTACCCTCAGGGTGTCGCGACCTCACAGATGGTCAAGTTATCTCCTTCGAAGATGAGGATAAGGATAACACGTTGGACCCCCATCATGATGGTCTAGTTGTCCAGGTTCAGATTGCTAATTGTGTGGTCAAGAGAATTCTGATTGATGGCGGCAGCTCAGTTAATATAATCTTCACTCATGCTCTGGAAGAGATGGGCATTCCTTTGTCCGAAGTTGTGAAGAATTCGTCCGTACTGGTAGGGTTCAGTGGTGAAGTAAAGCAAACAGTCGGAGAAATCAAGTTGCCTATCTATTTGGAGGGTATGAATTCTATGGAAAGGTTCTGTGTGATTGAATGCTCATCCTCGTACAATGTCATTTTGGGAAAACCTTGGATCCCCAACATGAAGGCCGTGCCGTCAACTTATCACCAGTGCGTCAAATTTCCAACACCTTGGGGTGTGGCCAAGTTGAAGGGAAATCAGCAGGTTTCTAAAGAGTGCTACAAGGTTAATATAAAAGCAAGTTCAGTCCCTCGTCAAGCATAGCAATTAAAGAAAAAGGCCCAGGATGTTCTTGAAGCAGTGGAGCATGAGACGAAAAGTATTTCTGTTGATGAGTCAAACCCTGAGGCCCAAGTGCAAGTTGGTACAGATCTTCCATCCAAAATTGAGGAGGAGCTGATTGAGTTCTTGAAGAGTCAGAAATGTTGTTTTGCGTGGAAGCATGAGGATATGATAGGAATAAACAAGGACATCATTACTCACAAGTTGAACATTGATCCAACCATCCGTACTGTCCACCAGAAAAGAAGAAAGTTTGCCCATGAGCGGAACCAGATTATAAAGGATGAAGTTGAGAGGCTTTTGAAGTCCAAGATGATCAGGGAAGTTCAATATCCAAGGTGGTTAGCTAATGTTGTGGTGGTAGAGAAGAGGAACGGCAAGTGGCGAGTATGCGTGGACTTCAAAGACTTGAACAAGGCCTGCCCGAAAGATCCATTCCCTCTTCCTAATATTGATTCTCTAGTTGATGAGACAGCTGGCCATGATATCTTGACATTCATGGATGCATCCTCAGGTTTTCAGCAAATTCAAATGGAGCCCTCCGATCAAGAGGATACGGCATTCATGACTCCGGAAGGTATATATTGTTATATTTCTATGCCATTTGGTCTTAAAAATGCAGGGGCAACTTATCAGAGGCTGGTGAACAAGATGTTCAAAGATCAACTTGGCAAGACAATGGAAGTCTACATAGATGATATGGTAGTAAAATCCAAGCATATTGAAGATCACGTGGAGCATCTTGCTGAAGCGTTCAACGTCTTGAAAGCTTTCAACATGAAACTTAATCCAGCAAAGTGCAATTTTGGTGTTAAAGCAGGAAAGTTCTTGGGCTATATGGTGACTAAGAGAGGAATTGAAGCCAGTCCCGAACAGATCAAAGCTATCCTCAACTTGGAATCTCCCAAGAATATCAAAGACGTCCAAAGGTTAACAGGTAGAGTAGCTGCCCTAAATAGATTTATATCTAAATCATCTGATAAGTGCAGGTTGTTCTACGAAGTGTTAAGAAAGAATAAACTCTTCCAATGGACTGATCAATACGAGGCAGCTTTTAAACAACTTAAAGAATACTTGATGATGTCACCCCTACTTGCTAAACCAGAACGTGGTGAACACCTTTATTTATATTTAGCTATATCTGAGAATGCAGTTAGTGCAGTGTTGGTGAAAGAAATCCAAGGTGAACAGCATCCTGTTTATTATATAAGTAAGTTTTTACTAGATGCTGAAACGAGGTACTCTCATCTTGAAAAGTTAATTTTAGCCTTAACTACTGCTGCTACAAAACTGCGTCATTATTTTGAAACACATTCTATAACTGTTAGAACTAACTACCCTGTGAGAAATGTGTTGAGAACTCCAGAGATGTCAGGCAGATTGGCCAAGTGGTCGGTCAAGTTGAGCACGTATGACATTTCATATGAGCCAAGAACAGCTATCAAATCTCAAGCTCTAGCCAATTTTGTAGCAGACATTAGTCCAAGTTTGCAGCCCGAGGTGAAACTGGAAGTACAACAGCTTGAAGGTAAAACAATTCCTAGATTTTGGACACTGTATACAGATGGAGCTTCAAATTTCAAAGGAATTGGCTTGGGAATAGTTCTGAAATCCCCTCAAGGTGATATCATACCTCAAGCTGTATCTTGTGAATTCAATGCGACGAATAATAAAGCTGAGTATGAGGCTTTAATCATGGGTTTAACTACAGCTTTAAGTTTAAATATTACTCATATAAATGTATATGTTGATTCTCAATTGCTCGCTATCCATTTCAATGGCAGTTATATGGCGATGCATTCCAAGATGACTCTGTATCTCCAACATGTTAAAGCTTTGGCTTCAAAATTCCTGTCATTCTCTTTGGAACAGGTCCCTAGAGAAGAGAATACAGAAGCGGACGCATTGGCCAACTTGGGTTCAACTTGCAAGTCTATGTTGCATACTAATATTCCCATTATTTATGTTAAGTACCCGGCAATAGACCAAGTTGAGGAAACTCAAGAAGTTACTCAATCTAATGGGGCACAAGATACAAGTTCATCTTGGACCCAACCTATAATTGAGTTCCTTCTACTTGGAACTATTCCACCTGATATTAAGAATGCTAGATCTTTTAAAATGCGTACTTCAACTTTTGTTTTAATAAATAATGTGTTGTTTAAGAAATATTTTGTAGGACACTATTTGAGATGTATTGACAATAAGCAAGTTGAGCTCGTGCTAAGTAAAATCCATGAAGGAACATGTGGAAATCATTCTGGTGGGAAAGCATTGGCATTGAAGGCCCTCAAGACTGGTTATTACTGGCCAACCATGCGTCAAGATGCCATGAGCTATGTGCAGAAATGTGATGCCTGCCAGAGATACAGTAACATCTTACATCAACCTGCTGAACCTCTACACTCTATCGTCTCATCTTGGCCTTTCATGCAATGGGGCATGGATATTGTGGGCAAGTTGCCTAAAGCCCCTGGAGGCAAAGTGTTCATGCTGGCAATGACTGATTATTTCTCAAAGTGGATTGAGGCAGAGGCCTATGTGCAAGTAAGAGACAAGGAGGTAGTTTCATTTTTAAAGAAAAATATTATTAGCAGGTTTGGCGTACCATCAGAGATCATATGTGATAATGGATCCCAATTCATAAGTAAGAAGACTAGAGATTTTTGTGCTCGTTGGGGCATCAAGCTGATCATGTCTACGCCTGTCCACCCTCAAGCCAATGGTCAAGCTGAATCAAGCAACAAGTTGATTGTCAACAACTTGAAGAAACGCCTAGATCAAAAGAAAGGAAAATGGGTCAAGAATTACCACTTGTACTTTGGGCATAGGACTACTACAAAAGGGGCCACAGTAGAACTCCATATTCCTTGGTATTTGGAGCGAAGCCGTAATTCCAAGAGAGGTGACAATCCCAACAAAGAAGGTATGGTTTATTAACTCAAGATGAAAATAATATCTTGCTAACCCAAGATCTAGATACAATTGATGAGATCAGGGATTTAGCCAAGATAAGGATGGCAGCCTATCAACAACGAATTGCTAGATCTTACAACAAGAATGTCAGAATAAGAAGATTCCAGGTTGGTGATTTAGTTTTGAGAAAAGTATTTCAAAATACAAGAGAACTGAATGCAGGTAAATTAGCTCCCAAGTGGGAGGGACCATATCTTATTGATGCTGAAGCTGGCAAAGGGGCATATTGGTTGTCAACCCCAAGTGGAGATAGGGTCCCTAGGAGTTGGAATGCCATTCATTTAAAGCTCTATTTTATGTAAGTCAAGTTGTTAACAACTAGACTTCTCAGGTATGATTTAATTTATGTCAAGTTCATTCGTGTGTTTCAATTCTCAATTTTATTGGAAATCCTTACTAACTTAAGCATCGGAGGGGTGTTAGCTACGCTAACACCCAATCCTAACATGAATTTGTTTTGCAAGGTATACGACTTGAACAAGCGTAGTAGGCTCAACATGTTAACACGCCAGTACGGCTCCGACATATTGAGACCTAAGATGGAGCAGGTTGAACATGTTAACACGCCAGTACGGCTCCGACATGTTTGGACCTGAGAAGTTCAACATGTTAACACGCCAGTACGACTCCAACATGTTGAAACTTTAGCTGGAGAGGGATGGAACATGTTGCACGCCAGGACGGCTTAGACTTGTTCTATTTCTTCAAACGACTTACCTTTGATCAAAGGTAAATTTTACTTATGGTTAAAAGATTTACATCTTTTCTAAAGAATTAAGGTTATGACACCTTCGCCCGTGCGCACGATTTCACACTTATTCAAGTTGTGACTATTGGTTGTAACATTGACATGTTACCTACTGTTTATAACATCAACATTTTATCTATTGAACAAACACAAGTATTTCTGAAGAACCTCAAAAACTTCTATAAAACATCAAAATATTCCCAAAAGGTTTCACAATTGGTGGATAAGTTGGATAAGCCAACAAGTCCCTTAAAACCTGCGAAAAGCTTGGAGTACTAGACCAACCTAGTACCCCCAAATAAATTGTCTGGGCTCTTATGAGCCATTACATAACCGAATAAAACTTGTTTTGGGGACACACCCCCCATTTGCTGCGCACCAACAATGGTGCGTCGAATAAACAGAAAAGAAATTGTTTTTGGTACCCTTCCTTCCAAACTACTTAAAACATTCAAATTATTCAAACATCTTGGCCCGCTGCCGCTGGTGTTGCAGTTGTCTCCTTCTCTTGATTCTTCTCTTCAACTTGAGTCACCACTACGGTACTCAAAACTTTGTTGGCATCATCAACCAGTTTGACAATAGCTTCGAGGGCCGGTGAATTCACCTCCTCCCCATCCACCGGTTCGCTAATGAAGTCTTCTAGAGTTTTTTTCTCTTCCTCCAAATCCCAATTTGGAGCATGCCCATTCTTGAACTCCTCCATGAGTTGAATCCTACCCTCCAACAGTGTCTTGGTTGCATTAAACTTGAAATCTTCCCTTGCTGCTTCAAGTTCCTTCAAATGAGCCTCGTTTTCCTTCACCTTCTCAGTACAAACATCTGCCAACTCCTTTCTCAAGGTCCCAATGACTCTCTTCAGTTTTTCTACCTCATCAGCACTTATTTTGGCTTCTTTCTTTGATTCCTCAGCCTCATAACTGCATCTAGCCGCTTTGATTTTCAAAACATTGACTTGGTCCATAATAGGACCCATCATCTTCAAACCCTGCGTAAAAGAAGTATTAATACTTTGTAAATTCTTTGGTATAAGGTTCAAAATTTCCTTGTTTTACCTTGTCAACAAAATCTGTCATCAAAACACCAAACTTCTCTCTCATCTTTTCCACATTCAAAACATCACTCACTTCCGTGGCTTCAGCCTCCATCAGTTTCCTTTTCTTTGTTTCATCCTTCTTCTTGGATACACTCACTTTAGAACTGGGATTTGGGGGCTTGCCCTCTTTCTTTACAGTCCTCTTTGCTTTAGCATCAGCAAGTAGGTCCGCGGCACTCACATTGGTCTTAGAACGAGTAGCTGCAATAAAGGACATAGAATTAGAACAACTTGAAGGATTAGAATAATTTGAAGATAGGCAAAAACTTTAAGATGTTAATCAAACCTGTAGACATCTTGATAGAACCTGGCAGAGACTCTTCTGGGTTAACTTCTTCTTCCAAACCCTCAACCTTTTCTGTGAAAAACAGGACAGGGAACGCTTTGAAAGACCTGACAAGTGGATCCAACTCGAAAATCTTCTTCACGTTCTCTTCTGTCTCTTTTTGTTCTGGGAAGAGCACGCGCAATTTGGTGACTTCTACAAAGGAAAATTTAAGTTGTTTAAGATTAGGTGTGCAAAAATTTTAAGAATGTGTGAAATCAAAGGAAATTTTCCCTACCTTGGGACATCCACTTCGAAATTACACCAGCCTCTTGACCTAGGCTATCTTTTCTAGCAAATAAAAACTTGTTTCTCCATCCTCTATCGGCAGAGTCATTGTTGGAATTCAAGATAGGATCACCACCACTCTTAACTCTAAAGCAATACCTCCTAAGACCAAATCCCCTTATATCGGTAGTATAAGCCAACTCTTCTAGACCCACATCCAAACCAGTTTCCTCCTTCAACCTAACTAGGGTTTGTAAACACCTCCAACCTTGAGGCATAATCTGGGCATAGTTAAGTTTGGCAGAAGTGAAGAACCTAGTAACTAAGTCCGGAAAAGGGAATTTTAGACCAATGATGAAAGGGTATTCTGGGAAACACACCCATTCAGGGGAATAACACTCGAAGGTTAAATTGGGATGGGTGAAGAAAATAGTTTCGGATGGCAGTGCATGATTCTTCTTAATGATTTCCAGATCTGCCTAATAAATCAAGCACTTTTCCTTATCAGGTTCTTTCAACAGATTTTGGGTTACGAAACCCTCATGAAGACCTTCATCATTCTCGATTATGCTTAACTTCTTTCTTCCCATTTTTTACAACTTGAGAAAATTATCAACAAAAAATTGAGAAGGGGACGAAGAACTCACCAGAATTTTTACTTGTTTTTCTTCTTGCGTTCCTCCTTGATTTCTCTCCAAAGAAAAACCTTTTGTTAAAGATTCTTTTCTGTGAAAGGGAGAGTTGAGAAGGATTCTAATTTATTAAGGGAGAGTAAACGGTTTCAAGTCTAAAGAACCATCTTGACCTTTGCCTTGGAAATACACAAAACCGTCCCATCAAACCTTTTTCATTAAAAACCGGCGTACACTTTATCCATTTTGGCAAACTTTTTAAATTTTTGTCTCTTTATATTCTTTATTTTAAAATTCAAAAAGTTTGGGGGCAATTGTTAGGCCCTACATTTTCAGTCAACTTGTTTTCAACTTGTACATAACATCTTGGTACTAACAACTTGAGTTCTCCTACTACATCTTGATCATCTTGCAGGTTGAATTATTGTTACATTAAACCCTACTTTTCAGGGAACGTGCCAATGGATTAGGAGACTGATTCAACGTCGTTTCTTCATCAAAGTATCCAGCAACGGACCACTCTCTCCTCCATCAACAATGTGGCGAGAATATCTCAACAAGCTCAACTTATTTCCGAGATTATAGGCCTGTTCTTATCTTTGTAATTTAGCCGTTATTAGAGGTATAAAAGGGGGATAACACCTCTATTTTACACACACAATCTCACTAGCATATGCTCCCTTACATACGCTCTTAGTTTTGTACTCGAACTCAATCATTAATATACCTTTTGGTCAAGGCAGGTTCCTAAACCTCCCGGGGTTTTGTGCCGGCGAACAAGTTGTTCAAGGGCTTTCCCTAGTCAACAAATTCCTTGTGTTCATTTCTATTTTATCCAATAATCATTGTACCCTGATTCTTATCTCTTTTTTCATTTTTCTTGTCATTGGTTGTACTTGTTGAAATTTGACCAAAACAATTTGGCGCCGTCTGTGGGAATACTTTGATTATTTGCGTAGAGATGACCAATCCGTCGTCCGGCAGTCAAGGTGAGAGGAGTCACTCGCTTCTTAGTTCCGGCACCCAAGGCAATCCATCGGAAGTTATCAATTTGGATCTAATGTCCAACATGGTCAATATGTTAAAGAAAGTGAATGACCGGTTGGATGCTCAGGAGCATACGAACACCATGATATTCAATGCCATTGATACCATGCGTAACGGGAAGCAAACTAAAACTCAAGTAACGGCTACAAGCATACTTCTTTGCTCCCGCTTCTTCGGTGTTGTACTTTTTCTGTAAGGCTTTCCAAATTTTCTTTGCGGTGGAGTAAGCATTGGAATAAAAATCATAAAATTCATCGGACAAACAATTAAGAAGATAATTCCTGCAATCTTCTTCATCATTCTCATATTTTTCAATAAACTTTTCATGATCTTCTAACTCATCTTGGGTCATATTTTCAACATCATATTTTTTTTGGATTTGGGGCAGTAAGCACCCATGCTACTTTCATAAGCTTAAGGTAAAACAACACTTTCTTTGCCTAACGTTTAAAATATTCACCACAAAAACAAAAAGGTTTGTTAAGATCATTTGATCTAGGATTGGAGGTAAGGTTGGTAGTGTTTGAATACATAGGGAAACCGTCTTAAAATTGTTGGAGTAAAACAAAAATAATCGAAAGAAAATCTTACAAACCGCTGGATATAGCACGAACAAAATGTAAACGTTGGGGTGAGGCGCGGACTAGGTCGCTCTCTTTAAGACGGTTCACGCCCCCACAGTAATTCTCCAACCGGTGTAGAGGGTTATGACACGCCGCCTCTAGTATACAACAACCTAACCAAAGTTGTTACTTCTATCGGTCTACACAACTTCAAGAAGTAGAAGTTCTTCAACACCCATACTATTGCTTTATTGCCCAAGAAAATATAGAGAAGGAGATAGAGAAGATATTGGAAGTTGGTATATCCAAAAGCCTTTGAGATAACCTCTATTTATAAGTCTCGAAAATGTGTGTTACATCATTGTTAGGCCCTACATTTTTAGTCAACTTGTTTTCAACTTGCACATAACATCTTGGTACTAACAACTTGAATTCTCCTACTACATCTTGATCATCTTACAGGTTGAATTATTGTTACATTAAACCCTACTTTTCAGGGAACGTGCCAATGGATTAGGAGACTGATTCAACGTCGTTTCTTCATCAAAGTATCCAGCAACGGACCACTCTCTCCTCCATCAACAATGTGGCGAGAATATCTCAACAAGCTCAACTTATTTCCGAGATTATAGGCCTGTTCTTATCTTTGTATTTTAGCCGTTATTAGAGGTATAAAAGGGGGATAACACCTGTATTTTACACACACAATCTCACTAGCATAAGCTCCCTTACATACGCTCTTAGTTTTGTACTCAAACTCAATCATTAATATACCTTTTGGTCAAGGCAGGTTCCTAAACCTCCCGGGGTTTTGTGCCGGCGAACAAGTTGTTCAAGGGCTTTCCCTAGTCAACAAATTCCTTGTGTTCATTTCTATTTTATCCAATAATCATTGTACCCTGATTCTTATCTCTTTTGTCATTTTTCTTGTCATTGGTTGTACTTGTTGAAATTTGACCAAAATAATTTGGCTCCGTCTGTTGGAATACTTTGATTATTTGCGTAGAGATTACCAATCCGTCGTCCGGCAGTCAAGGTGAGAGGAGTCAGCCGCTTCTTAGTTCCGGCACCCAAGGCAATCCATCGGAAGTTATCAATTTGGAGCTAATGTCCAACATGGTCAATATGTTGAAGAAAGTGAATGACCGGTTGGATGCTCAGGAGCATACGAACACCATGATATTCAATTCCATTGATACCATGCGTAAAGGGAAGCAAACTGAAACTCAAGTATCTACTCCATTTTCACCTTTGAATCCTAGATCTTTGTTTGGTGCAGGTACAGGACCAAGCCATTTTGGAGATATCCCTATGTCCAGTACCTTGCCAGCAGAAAGCACAATCGTGACGTCCATTCCAATCACGCAACCAGGATTCAGCCTTACAGCTAGCCAACCTATGTTGTCATCTTGCTATACCTATGCCACACCTTCGATGGGGCAAACAGGGAGTTTCTTTAATGCATTTGATACTTCTACATCTCAATTTAATAATAATCCTCTTTTCGCAGAGAATCAACTTGGAAGTTGGTATATCCAAAAGCCTTTGAGATAACCTCTATTTATAAGTCTCGAAAATGTGTGTTACATCATAGTATTAAAACCATTTTAATTGAGTAATAAAATTGAGGGAGTTACTCTATAGTTTTAATACAATTTAAATGAGAAATATAAATTAAAAGCTGTTACAAAATGTTGTCTATCAAAAGGCTTTGAACTCATAACTTGTAAAAAGGCTAGATACATTTTGCATGTGCATAAAAGCCTTAGAATAAAACTTTAAACTCACAAATAAATGTCAATCAATATGACTAAATAAAAAATGGTTAATGAGCATATGGGAGTTACAAAAATATCTCCTACAATATTTTGAATTGTAGTAACTAATCAAATATATTCAAATGCATTATTTTTATTAAAATACTTTATAAAACCAACATAACTAGTTAACAATTCTATGGCTATAGCTATACCTCATTGCAGGAAACATAAACATTTCATTTAATTGATTTAGTTCAGCCAATTATACCAACTGTTATAGTGAATGGAAGTGAAGGAATATAAATAGGAACAGGTTGGAGCTCATATGTTCGATCCAAATTATAATCCAAGGGACATTGTTGCCAATGTGAAACATCTATTGAATGGTGAGCCAATGGATCCGTGGTACAGAGGTTTAAAGGAAGCATTGAGAAAACAGCAACGAAAGAAGCTGGGGTCAGCTACACTATAACTGGACATATAAACGAAATTAACGAAACTACACTGACGATTACAGAGCTTCCTGTCAGGAGGTGGACTCAAGATTACAAAGAATTTTTTGAGTCAAACATGAGTGGGAACGACAAGATTAAGGATCCATTTATCAGGGTAAAACTATCTCCTCTTCATATTTTGTACGGATTTTTCATTCGTTGAAAGCTGGGGTTTTTATTTGGTGAGTTTACCATTTTGCAGGATTACAGAGATCACAATGATGATACTTCTGTACATTTTGAAGTAGTAACCTTGTCCGAGGAGTGCAGGATGATGGCAAAGCAAGAGGGACTGCTGAAAAATTTCAAGCTAACCACAACCATAAGCACAAGCAACATGCATCTGTTTGATGCCAGAGGTGTAATCCTTTGGAATGTATACTCACAATTAGGGTAATTACTTACTTTGGACACGGGACAAATGCAAGAGAATACCTAAAAGATAGATAATCCTTTGGAATGTATACTCACAATTAGTGAAGTGCGAACATTCTAAACTTTAGTACAGAAACACAAATGGAATCAAAACATGAATTGAACAAAGGATTCCATTGATCAAAACTATAGAACTGAAGATGAACAAGGAAGAAGCATTACAAAGTGTTTTGGTCAATTTCTTGTAGGCTTTGAAATTGAACTTTTAGTGGAATGATTTTGGGCACAAATGGAATATAAGAATGAGAAAATTCAAGATGTGACGCCAAGATGTAATGAGGAAAGCCCTTGATCAATTGATCTCCGACACAAAACATCGGGAGGTTTTAGGAAACCTACCTAAAACCAAAATATTTATGATATTTCTTGAGTGATTACAAAGTGAAAGTATAGAAAGAGTTACAAAATTGTCGTCCATGACGCCTATCCCTAGCTCTCTTTTTATACCCCAAAAATAATAAAGTAATTAACTTGTAACCGAAAATCCCTAAAAATCCGGGGCAAGTTGCTAAAGATATGGAGCCGTTGCCATGACTTGATATTCCGTTAGAAAGGCATTTGAAATAGGTAAGACTTGTCGTTGATCTCTGCGTAGTATTTATCTCCTGAAAAATAGGAACAATTGTACCTGCATCTTCAAGTTATCAAGAAATAGGACGTCATGTTAAAGATGCTGAAGAATGAAGATGCTAAAGAACCATACTAGCCAAGATGTCAGTGCAGTCTTGAGTAAAAATTCTACCCCAAACAATTGCCCCCAAAATATTTGGATTTCCGAGTGGGACACGGAAAGCTTAATATTTTGCCACGTGTCGATTCACTTTCGAGGGTTTAATGAGGTGGTTGATTTTGACGGTTAATAGGGAGTTGTAGAGTTGTAATGGGCCTAGCGGTCTATAAATGTTTAAATATCCCTTGTACGACTTAAAAGGAAAACAAATCCTTTCAAATCTCTTCCGGATTATGTGTTCCATTATAGATTGCAAGTCCATCCGTATCACCTTCTGAAAATCTCCTCAGTAAGTTTTTCTCTGGAAATCAAATCGTCAATTCACCCGAAGAGTTCATTCGTATTTCATATTTGTACTAATGTATTTGATATTCATTTTTGCAGTGACTCGTTCTAAATCTGGGTTTGCAGCAAGTGATATTGTGGCTAAATATAAAAATAAGATGAAAGTCTGCATGCATCTGATGCCTGAGATGGATAACAAGGCTGTGTTGAAAAGAAAGAGAAGTAACCAAGTATTGGACGTAGAGGAGGCAACACCAAGTGAAGAGGTTTTAGAGAATCAGGTAATATGTTATTTTGATATTGTTTGAATATCCTTCTATGTCTTGATCAAATACTGTTATTCTTGATGATAGGCTGTAACAGTTGCCAGGATGATGGCTAATGAGATCAAGTTGTGGAAAGGAAAGGCTGATACTTACTCATGGATAGGACGGAGTATGTGGAAGATCTTAAGGCAGCTTTCAAGATGTT
The DNA here is from genome assembly GCA_022495995.1 of Adenophora triphylla var. japonica. Classification (NCBI taxonomy): domain Eukaryota; kingdom Viridiplantae; phylum Streptophyta; class Magnoliopsida; order Asterales; family Campanulaceae; genus Adenophora; species Adenophora triphylla. The sequence goes on from JAFEMH010005955.1 coordinate 70,311, forward strand.
GAAAGAGAAGAAGGATGAAATAAAGGAGAAAGACAGCGAGATTTCAAAATGGGTAGTCAGAGTAGCTAAAGCTGGTAAGAGACATGCTAAGGAAATGGAAATTCTCCATGATAACATGGTGACTGAGGCCGCGAAATCAGTTTTTGAGGCTAGGATTGAGATGATCAAAGAATTTCGAGTTGGCAAGCACCTAAGCTGGAACTTGGAAGAGGAGTATGCAGCTTTAAGAAGGGTTGTGAGCGAAAAGTCAGGTGAAGTTAACTCTCAAGCTCAAGATGTAGAGGGAGCCGAGCGGGTCGGAGATAAGCAAGATGATGAAACAGAATAAAACTCTTTTGAAGGATGTTATGATTTGTCTCCTTTTGAAAACAATTAATTTATTTAAAATGAGGGTGTGTCCTCAGAAACAATTTTAATTTGTAATATTTGGTATGCCTTTGTTGGCATATGAATTAGGTTTTTTTACATAGTGTCATGTAGATGACACTATTTTTGGTATTTCAGCAGGTGAACAATTAGTTTTTTTGATCTAGTGACTCTTTTGATCGTATGAAACACTGAATGTGTTTAACTTCTTGAACTTTGTGAGTAACATGAAAATGTTACAACCTTAAGAACTTTGTTTCACATTGTATGAAATACGTGCGCCCAGGCAAGGTTTTGATAACCAACTATACTAGAGAAAAGATTCATAATCTTTTAAACACTTAGAAGGTGTGTACCTTAAACTTCAGTTTTTGGAATAGTCTGGCTGAAGTATATTATCTTCATTCTTTAGAAATAGATTTGGTTGACATTTTGTCTTACATTTTGAGCATGTAATCGTGAAGAACCTTGCAAGACAGACATATGTTAGAGTTGGGTGTTAGCTTAACTAACACCCCTCCGATGCTTAAGTTAGAAATGTTCTAAGAGGGATAGAAATGAAAAGACGTAAAAAATAAATTATTCAGCAATGCGTACCTGATTTTGACTGGATTTAAACATGTTTAGACTTACATGAAGTAATGTTTCATAAAAGATGTAAAATAAAATGAAAGGATATAAAAGAAAAAGATGAGTGAAGAAGGTGTACATGTTCCCAAATATACTGAACATGCATTTGACTTACACGAAATAGGGTTTTAAGATAAATAATTTTCCACCTTCAGAGGACTTCGCGTACCATCTAGACTTTGATAATCAACATGCCCTCAGGAGTTCTTGGTAATTTTCTTTAGATGACAATGATTTGCCCCCAGAATGATTATCACGATCTAGTCTTCAAGTTGCTGGATAGCTGGATACTTGTCGTAATAGTATTGTTTCAACATTGCTTGACATGTTGAATATCAAGATAGGGCATCCGCTACTAACTTTTCCTTCTTTGGAACCTGGCTAAAAAGGTGAAAGATATGGGACGACTTATAAGGACTTTGACTTGTTTAATATATAATGTTATCTTTGATTGCTATTTTTTGATGGGATGCTGATGAGGCTTTCCATGAGGTCTTGTAACATTCCTTGGCTATCTGCTGATCTCCTTTAAGTGTGATTATCCTCCACGGTGTTGGTAATTTGACACACTGATGTTATGTGGATGGGATAGCTCTCATATTGTGTATCCATGGCCTGCCTAGGATAATGTTATAAGAAGATGGGCATTCTATAACACATAAACGTTCCATAGAATCGACACCTTGAACATATATGTGTAGCTTGATTTCTCCGACTGTTTGCTTGGTTTCACCCATGAATCCAATTAATACAGAAGAGTTCTTTACAACTTCAGAGTCTGGAATACCCCTTTCCTTCAAGGTGCTGAGCATCATCAAGTTGACATAACTTCCATTATCGATGAGAATCCTTTTCACCTTGCAATTTGTGATCTGCAAGGTGACAACTAGTCCATCATAGACTCAATATATCTGCCTTGTCATCTTGATCGAAGGTTATTTCTGAATCTTCACATCTTGAAGAGACCTAACTGGTGTATTGAATTTATCTTCTTTCGAATCTTTGGCATGACGCTTTGCTGTCGAATAAGTTGTACCGCAGATTTTTGAGCCTCCAGAGAAGACATTGATAGTTTTTGTTGCTATTGGGGGTGATAGAGGTGTTTCTAGGGTGGGATCCTTAGCTTTACCATGCTCTTTTCTCCTGCCCAAGAGCTCCTTAAGATGACCTTTAGATAATAGATGACTGATCTCCTTACGAAGGGCAATACAGTTGTCTATAGTATGGCCAAAATCTTCATGGTATGCACACCATTTAGACTTATCCTTCCAAGCCATTGGTTTTTCATTCTTCCTGGGCCATCTTGCTTTTTCGCCCAAGTTGTCCATTGCACATAATAGTCCTGCAATATTGACAGAAAATTAATAGTCATCAATTTTTGGAAATTCAGAATCATCATTATCTATAGCATTGAACAACATTTCATTGTTGTACTTTTGAGTTTCTTGTTGATTTTTTAAGTACTCCATCATGTTGGTCATGTTAGTGACAAAATCAAAGGTCAACTCCTAATGAATCACGGCTGAAGAGGTAACAACTGTTGAACTTGGTTGAATTGGCATTTCCATTGTATTTGAAACTTAAATTCCAGATGCTCCAGTCCTTCCTGAAACATTCTGAGTATCTTGACCAGAACTTGGATTTCTCATCTTGAAATTTTCTTAGCAAACTTAAAAAACCAATGTTCCCACAGACGGCGCCAAATTGTTTTGGTCAATTTCTTGTAGGCTTTGAAATTGAACTTTTAGTGGAATGATTTTGGGCACAAATGGAATATAAGAATGAGAAAATTCAAGATGTGACGCCAAGATGTAACGAGGAAATCCCTTGATCAAATGATCTCTGGCACAAAACCTCGGGAGGTTTTAGGAAACCTACCTAAAACCAAAATGTTTCTGATATTTCTTGAGTGATTACAAAGTGGAATTATAGAAAGAGTTACAAAATTGTCGTCCATGGCGCCTGTCCCTAGCTATCTTTTTATACCCCAAAAATAATAAAGTTATTAACTTGTAACCGAAAATCCCTAAAAATCCGGGGCAGGTTGCTAAAGATATGGAGCCGTTGCCATGACTTGATCTCCGTTAGAAAGGCATTTGAAATAGGTAAGACTTGGTCGTTGATCTCTGCGTAGTATTTATCTCCTGAAAAATAGGAACAGTTGTACCTGCATATTCAAGTTGTCAAGAAATAGGACGTCATGTCAAAGATGCTGAAGAATGAAGATGCTAAAGAACCATACTAGCCAAGATGTCAGTGCCGTCTTGAGTAAAAATTCTACCCCAAACACAAAGTATATAGGAACTCTTAGGCTTAGCAGTGGTAAAGAAACAGGTAAAGAAACAAGAATACCAAGATCAACAAGTAAGTTTTAAAGATAGAATTTCACATGAACAAATCTGGTCTAGTGAATGTCAAGTATATAGGAACTCTTACGATTATCTATCCTACTACGATCTTCTCCAGACATAATTAACTCCTGCATTTAATAATATATTAACAGTTTAGATGTAATTAACATTACCATTACCTAAATTTGAATTAAAAACTTAAAAGCAACAAGACACTTTATATAGGTTTAGAATTGGGGTTGAATTCTATTCCATCCCGAAATGCACGATTATATGAATTGCAAATATCACTTTGTCTACTTGCTTTATAATCGAAAATCAAGAAATTTTGGCACCATAATCCCATGGTTCTCCAAGTGTACGACGTAGACTTGGTCAATCAAGCACTATCGATTAGAATCGAGAGTATGTAACCATGTCTAGTATACACCTAGAGAACAATAGGAATGCAACCGAAATATCTCAACTATCGACTATTCAAGCAATTTTAATAGACAAAGATGATATTTATAAAATCATATAATCGTGCATTTCAAGACTGTCCACACAGACAATTTAAGAAACAATGACTACATGTTGACCTCAACATGATAAGTTAAAGATCCTTAAATGAGTTTTTACGCTTTTGTGTTGCTCACAAACATCACAATATTACGTCGTAACATGACTTTTTATTCATTACCGTAAAATGCATAATTTGCAATAATGAATTAACACACAAATCTATCATATTTTTTAAATTACTAATATTTTGAATAATTTTAAATATTAAGATTTAATTCTTCGTTGTAAAATATATAATTAACTCTTGCATTTTATAATATATTAACAGTTTAGATGTAATTAACATTACCATTCCCTAAATTTGAATTACAAACTTAAAAGCAACAAGACACTTCATTTAGGTTTTGAATTGGGGTTGGCTTCTATCCCATCCCGAAATGCACGATTATATGAATTGCAAATATCACTTTGTCTACTTTCTTTATAATCGAAAATTGAGAAATTTCGGCAGCATAACACATGGTTCTCCAAATGCACGACGTAGACTTGGTCAATCAAACATATCGACAATATGTAATCAACCATGTCTAGTATACACCTAGAGAACAATAGGAATGCAACAAAAATATCTCAACTATCGACTACTCAAGCAATTTTAATAGGCGAAGATGATATTTACAAAATCATATAATCGTGCATTTCAAGACTGTCCATACGGATAATTTAAGAATAAATGACTACATGTTGACCTCAACATGATAAGTTAAAGATTCTTAAACGGGTTTCTAAGCTTTTGTGTTGCACACAAACATCACAACGTTACGTCGTAACATGACTTTTTATTCATTACCGTAAAATGCCTAATTTTACAATAAAGAATTAACACACACATCTATCATATTTTTCAAATTATTACTATTTTGAATAATTTTAAATATTAATATTTAATTTTTTGTTGTAAAATATATAGTTAACTCCTACATTTCATAATATATTAAAAGTTTAGATGTAATTAACAAAACCATTCCCTAAATTTGAATTACAAACTTAAAAGCAACAAGACACTTCATTTAGGTTTAGAATTGGGGTTGACTTCTATATCACATCCCGAAATTCACGATTATATGAATTGCAAATATCACTTTGTCTACTTGCTTTATTATCGAAAATCATGAAATTTTAGCAACCTAACCCCATGGTTCTCCAAGTGCACGACGTAGACTTGGTCAATCAAACACTATCGATTAGAATCGACAATATGTAATCAACCATGTCTAATATACACCTAGAAAATAATAGGAATGTAACCGAAATATCTCAACTATTGATTATTTAAGCAATTTTAATAGACAAAGATGATATTTACAAAATCATATAATCGTGCATTTCAAGACTGTTCAGACGATCAATTTAAGAATCAATGACTACATGTTGACCTCAACATGATAAGTTAAAGATTCTTAAACGGGTTTCTAAGCATTTGTGTTGCACACAAAGATCACAACGTTACGTCGTAACATGACTTTTTATTCATTACCGTAAATTGCATAATTTATTATAATGAATTAACATACACATCTATCACATTTTTTTAAATTATTAATATTTTGAATAATTTTAAATATTAATATTTAATTTTCTGTTGTAAAATATATAATTAACTCCTGCATTTCATAATATATTAACAGTTTAGATGTAATTAACATTACCATTCCCTATATTTGAATTACAAATTAAAAGAAACAAGTCACTTCATTTAGGTTTAGAATTGGGGTTGGCTTCTATCCCATCCCGAAATGCACGATTATATGAATTACAAATATCACTTTGTCTACTAGCTTTATAATCGAAAATAGAGAAATTTCGGCAGCATAACCCATGGTTCTCCAAGTGCACGACGTAGACTTGGTCAATCAAATATATCGACAGTAGGTAATCAACCATGTCTAGTATACACCTAGAGAACAATAGGAATGTAACCGAAATATCTCAACTATCGACTATTCAAACAATTTTAATAGACAAAGATGATATTTACAAAATCATATAATCATGCATTTCAAGACTGTCCATACGGACAATTTAGAATCAATGACTACATGTTGACCTCAACATGATAATTTAAAGATTCTTAAACGGGTTTCTAAGCTTTTGTGTTGCACACAAACATCAGAACGTTACGTCGTAACATGACTTTTTATTCATTACCGTAAAATGCCTAATTTTACAATAAAGAATTAACACACATCTATCATATTTTTCAAATTATTACTATTTTGGATAATTTTAAATATTAATATTTAATTTTTTGTTGTAAAATATATAGTTAACTCCTACATTTCATAATATATTAAAAGTTTAGATGTAATTAACAAAACCATTCCCTAAATTTGAATTACAAACTTAAAAGCAACAAGACACTTCATTTAGGTTTAGAATTGGGGTTGACTTCTATATCACATCCCGAAATTCACGATTATATGAATTGCAAATATCACTTTGTCTACTTGCTTTATTATCGAAAATCATGAAATTTTAGCAACCTAACCCCATGGTTCTCCAAGTGCACGACGTAGACTTGATCAATCAAACACTATCGATTAGAATCGACAATATGTAATCAACCATGTCTAATATACACCTAGAAAATAATAGGAATGTAACCGAAATATCTCAGCTATTGATTATTTAAGCAATTTTAATAGACAAAGATGATATTTACAAAATCATATAATCGTGCATTTCAAGACTGTTCAGACGATCAATTTAAGAATCAATGACTACATGTTGACCTCAACATGATAAGTTAAAGATTCTTAAACGGGTTTCTAAGCATTTGTGTTGCACACAAAGATCACAACGTTACGTCGTAACATGACTTTTTATTCATTACCGTAAATTGCATAATTTATTATAATGAAATAACATACACATCTATCACATTTTTTTTAAATTATTAATATTTTGAATAATTTTAAATATTAATATTTAATTTTCTGTTGTAAAATATATAATTAACTCCTGCATTTCATAATATATTAACAGTTTAGATGTAATTAACATTACCATTCCCTATATTTGAATTACAAATTAAAAGAAACAAGTCACTTCATTTAGGTTTAGAATTGGGGTTGGCTTCTATCCCATCCCGAAATGCACGATTATATGAATTACAAATATCACTTTGTCTACTAGCTTTATAATCGAAAATAGAGAAATTTCGGCAGCATAACCCATGGTTCTCCAAGTGCACGACGTAGACTTGGTCAATCAAATATATCGACAGTAGGTAATCAACCATGTCTAGTATACACCTAGAGAACAATAGGAATGTAACCGAAATATCTCAACTATCGACTATTCAAATAATTTTAATAGACAAAGATGATATTTACAAAATCATATAATCATGCATTTCAAGACAGTCCATACGGACAATTTAGAATCAATGACTACATGTTGACCTCAACATGATAAGTTAAAGATTCTTAAACGGGTTTCTAAGCTTTTGTGTTGCACACAAACATCACAACGTTACGTCGTAACATGACTTTTTATTCATTAACATAAATGCATAATTTTACAATAATGAATTAACACACACATCTATCACATTTCTTAAATTATTAATATTTTGAATAATTTTAAATATTAATATTTAATTTTTTGTAGTTAAATATATAATTAACTCCTGCATTTCATAATATATCAACAGTTTAGATGTAATTAACATTATCATTCCCTAAATTTGAATTACAAACTTAAAAGCAACAAGACACTTCATTTATGTTTAGAATTCCTGAAATGCACGATTACATGAATTGCAAATATCACTTTGTCTACTTGCTTTATAATTGAAAATCAAGAAATTTCGGGAGGATAACCTCATGGTTATCCAAGTGCACGACGTAGACTTGGTCAATCAAACACTATCGATTAGAATCGACATTATGTAATCAACCATGTCTAATATACACCTAGAGAACAATAGGAATGCTACCGAAATATCTCAACTATCGACTATTCAAGCAATTTTAATAGATAGAGATGATATTTACAAAATCATATAATCGTGCATTTCAAGACTGTCCATTAACAATTTAAGATCCAATAACTATATGTTGACCTCAACATAATAAGTTAAAAATTCTTAAACGGGTTTCTAAGCTTTTGTGTTGCACACAAAGATCACAACTTACGTCATAACATGACTTTTTATTCATTAACGTAAAATGCATAATTTTACAATAATGAATTAACACACACATCTATCACATTTTTAAAATTATTAATATTTTGAATAATTTTAAATATTAATATTTAATTCTTTGTTGTAAAATATATAATTAACTCCTGCATTTCATAATATATTAACAATTTAGATGTAATTAACATTACCATTCCCTAAATTGGAATTACAAACATAGAAGCAACAAGACACTTCATTTAGGTTTAGAATTGGGTTTGGCTTCTATCCCATCCCGAAATGCACGATTATATGAATTGCATATATCACTTTGTCAACTTGTTTTATAATCGAAAATCACGAAATTTCGGCAGCATAACCCCACAGTTCTCCAAGTGCATTACGTAGACTTGGTTAATAAAACACTATCGATTAGAATCGACAGTATGTAATCAACCATGTCTAGTATACATCTAGAGAACAATAGGAATACAACCGAAATATCTCAACTATCGACTATTCAAGCAATTTTAAAAGACAAAGATGATATTTACAAAATCATATAATTGTGAATTTCAAGACTGTCCACACAAACAATTTAAGAATCGATGACTACATGTTGACCTCAACATGATAAGTTAAAGATTTTTCAACGGGTTTCTAAGCTTTTGTGTTGCACACAAACATCACAACGTTACGTCGTAACATGACTTTTTATTCATCACCGTAAAATGCATAATTTTACAACAATGAATTAAAACACAAATCTATCATATTTTTTAAAATATTAATATTTTTGAATAATTTTAAATATTAATATTTAAGTTTTTGTTGTAAAATATATAATTAACTCTTACATTTCATAATATATTAACAGTTTAGATGTAATTAACATTACCATTCCCTGAATTTGAATTACAAACTTAAAAGCAACAAGACACATCATTTAAGTTTAGAATTGGGGTTGGCTTCTATATCCCATCCCGAAATGCACGATTATATGAATTGCAAATATCACTTTGTCTACTTGCTTTATAATCGAAAATCAAGAAATTTCGGCAGCATAACCTCATGGTTCTCCAAGTGCACGACGTTGACTTGGTCAATCAAACAATATCGATTAGAATCGACAGTATGTAATCAACCATGTCTAATATACACCTAGAGAACAATAGGAATGCAAGCGAAATATCTCAACTATCGACTATTCAAGCAATTTTAATAGACAAAGATGATATTTACAAAATCATATAATCGTGTATTTCAAGACAGTCCATTCCGATAATTTAAGAATCAATGATAATATGTTGACCTCAACATGATAAGTTAAAGATTCTTAAACATGTTTCTAAGCTTTTGTGTTTCACACAAAGATCACAACGTTACGTCGTAACATGACTTTTTATTCATTACCATAAAATGCATAATTTTACAATAATGAATTAAAATACTCATCCATCATATATTTAAAATTATTAATATTTTGAATAATTTTAAATATTAATATTTAATTCTTTGTTGTAAATTATATAATTAACTCCTGCATTTCATAATATATTAACAGTTTAGATGTAATTAACATTACTATTCCCTAAATTTGAATTACAAACTTAAAAGCAACAAGACACTTCATTTAGGTTTAGAATTGGGGTTTGCTTCTATATCCCATCCCGAAATGCACGATTGTATGAATTGCAAATATCACTTTGCCTACTTGCTTTATAATTAAAAATCACAAAATTTCGGCAGCATAACCCCACGGTTCTCCAAGTGCACGACGTAGATTTGGTTAATCAAACACTATCGATTAGAATCGACAGTATGTGATCAACCATGTCTAGTATACACCTAGAGAACAATAGGAATACAACCGAAATATCTCAACTATCGACTATTCAAGCAATTTTAATAGACAAAGATGATATTTACAAATCTTGCATTTCAAGACTGTCCACATGGACAATTTAAGAATCAATGACTACATGTTGACCTCAACATGATAAGTTAAAGATTCTTAAACGGGTTTCTAAGCTTTTGTGTTGCACACAAACATCACAACGTTACGTCGTAACAAGACTTTCTATTCATTACCATAAAATGCATAATTTTACAATAATGAATTAACACACACATCTATTACATTTTTTAAATTACTAATATTTTGAATAATTTTAAATATTAATATTTAATTCTTTGTTATAAAATTTATAATTAACTCCTACATTTCATAATATATTAACAGTTTAGATGTAATTAACATTATCATTCCTAAATTTGAATTACAAACTTAAAAGCAACAAGACACTTCATTTAGGTTTAGAATTGAGGTTGACTTCTATATCCCATACCAAAGTGCCGTCTTGAGTAAAAATTCTACCCCAAACACAAAGTATATAGGAACTCTTAGGCTTAGCAGTGGTAAAGAAACAGGTAAAGAAACAAGAATACCAAGATCAACAAGTAAGTTTTAAAGATAGAATTTCACATGAACAAATCTGGTCTAGTGAATGTCAAGTATATAGGAACTCTTACGATTATCTATCCTGAAAGGTCCTGTTTGCTTAAATCAGATTAAAGGTTAGGCAGTTAAGGTTTTGACAGCTGAGGTGAAATCTTAGCTGTCAGATGATATCTCGTTTTAATGATAAGTGTTAAATGTGCAGCGGAATAATAAGTGTTGAAATAATGTAAAGACAAGTGAATAGTATTTGTGTGTGAGATGTGTGTGTGTGTTGTGTGATAATACCAATTGAACACAAGGAATTTTAAGGTGGTTCAGAGTTCACTCCTCCTACGTCCACCCTCACTGTCAACCTTGACAAGTGAGATCAATCCACTTAAATCTAGTTCCCGTTAAGATTTACAAAGGATTGGATAGGTAAGTTCCTTGAACTTCCTCTTCCTAATAAGTACGGTCTATTAGGGATTATGCTCTACACTGAGCAATTTACAATACCCACTTAATGTCAGTCTTAAGTGGTTTTACAAATCAGTTTATACACCTGAGGTCAGTTACAAGTGTCTCAAAGTTGTTTTGATTGTTGGTTGCAGGTTGAGAAAGGTTGGAGGTAAGGTTGTAAGAGTTGTGTGTAAAAGGGGTGGTGTCTTCAGTCTTGGAGAATCCTTTTATAGGCTAGAATATAGCCGTTGGAGGGGACAAGGAGACAAGGTAGTAAATGTGTGTTGGAGATGCATTTAGAGCCTTTGTTGACTGGAGAATAATAGCTGGAATCTGCAACCATTTGATGTGATCTTCATGGATATGAGTTTGCAACTTTTGAGTGGTGAGATTTGGGCAATGCACATCTTGATCTTTACAGGAATACTTCCTTGCTGCTGATGTTGAAGATCATAGCTGTCAGAGGGTTGAAGCCTCTGCTGTGGAGAACCTTAGCTGTCAGGTTAAGTCTTTAGAGTTTGCAGGTTTAGGAGATAAGGATTTATGTGTAATGATCCTTTGTATATAAAAACATTTGATTTATATGATATGACTTTGGTTTGATCATTGCTGTCCATGGTTTGATCATTATATCATTGCTGTCCAGTTTGATATAAGGATGTGTAAGGGCTCAGCTGTCAAGGTCTTATGTTATCTTGGCTGTCAGATAACATATGATATATTTCTTTGTCAAAACCTTTTATAACTATGTGGCTTACATACTTAGAAGCAATGGAAAGGTCCTGTTTGCTTAAATCAGATTAAAGGTTAGGCAGTTAAGGTTTTGACAGCTGAGGTGAAATCTTAGCTGTCAGATGATAACTGGTTTTAATGATAAGTGTTAAATGTGCAGCGGAATAATAAGTGTTGAAATAATGTAAAGATAAGTGAATAGTGTTTGTGTGTGAGATGTGTGTGTGTGTTGTGTGATAATATCAATTGAACACAAGGAATTTTAAGGTGGTTCAGAGTTCACTCCTCCTACTTCCACCCCCACTGTCAACCTTGACAAGTGAGATCAATCCACTTAAATCTAGTTCCCGTTAAGATTTACAAAGGATTGGATAGGTAAGTTCCTTGAACTTCCTCTTCCTAATAAGTACGGTCTATTAGGGATTATGCTCTACACTGAGCAATTTACAATACCCACTTAAAGTCAGTCTTAAGTGGTTTTACAAATCAGTTTATACACCTGAGGTCAGTTACAAGTGTCTCAAAGTTGTTTTGATTGTTGGTTGCAGGTTGAGAAAGGTTGGAGGTAAGGTTGTAAGAGTTGTGTGTAAAAAGGGTGGTGTCTTCAGTCTTGGAGAATCCTTTTATAGGCTAGAATATAGCCGTTGGAGGGGACAAGGAGACAAGGTAGTAAATGTGTGTTGGAGATGCATTTAGAGCCTTTGTTGACTGGAGAATAACAGCTGGAATCTGCAACCATTTGATGTGATCTTCATGGATATGAGTTGGCAACTTTTGAGGGGAGAGATTTGGGCAATGCACATCTTGATCTTTACAGGAATACTTCATTCTTTGATGTTGAAGATCATAGCTGTCAGAGGGTTGAAGCCTCTGCTGTGGAGAACCTTAGCTGTCAGGCTAAGTCTTTAGAGTTTGCAGGTTTAGGAGATAAGGATTTGTGTGTAATGATCCTTTGTATATAAATACATTTGATTTATATGATTTGACTTTGGTTTGATCATTGCTGTCCATGGTTTGATCATTATATCATTCTTTGTCCGAGTTTGATATAAGGATGTGCAAGGGCTTATTGTCAAGGTCATATGTTATCTTGGTGTCGAGATAACATATGATATATTTCTTTGTCAAAACCTTTTATAACTATGTGGCTTACATAGTTAGGTCCTAACAATTTCCCCCTTTTTGGCAAAGTAATATATCTATTAAAGATATAACCTGCAAGATACTCATGAATTGAATATACCAATGAAGATGAACTTAATCTTCTTGATTCAATCAAAAGAGCTTTAAAACAAACACATTATCCAAAATAAACATTGTTTTTAAAGCAGAAACAAAAAAGGTAGGGATTAAAAGTACTTAACCAAACAAAAGACATAAAATTTTCTTTAATCAGAAAATTCATCTCTTTCTCTTCTTGCTGCAAGGATCTCTTCTCTTTCTGCAAGCAGCACTCTCTTCATCTTGTCATCAACACCTCTATAATACATCTCATTGTTCCATTCCCAGCTCATCTCATCATCATATGTGAAGGATTGATCTTGCCTTCCTTTGAGAACAGCCTTGGAGAGAGGTTCTTCATCATCTCTTAGTCTCAGATTGCCCCATTTGGGAGTCTTCTTTGGTTTTGAGCTTTGACCTCTGATTCCTGCAAAGAGGTTAGAGAAGAAGGGGTTTGATTGAAGAGAGATGGGTTGTTGAGGTTGATGTAGAGGAGGATCTGTTGTGACAGTGAGAACAGTAGAGGTTGAGAAGCGTCTTTGTTTCATCACGGGAGAATCATCTTCATCATCACTTGACAGAATCACATTGGGAGCGGCACCGGAGGCTCTCTTTCCCAGTTAGCGGCTTCTTCTTGAATTCAACGGCCTTTCCTTTGGAGGTCTTCCTTTCAGACTTGGAAACATTTGAGACTTCCAAAATGTGTCTCATTTTGGTTATCATTGACCTTGTAAATCTCTGCATGTATGTGATGGTCACATGGTATGGAGGCACAAATGTTGAAGGATTGAAGTTTGGAGGAAGATTGGATTGGAGAGATCTGGTGTTTAGGGGGATGAATGAAGGAGGAACAGAAGTAGTTGGAGGAAAGATAGGCTGTCGGGCTAGGCTTTGCAATGACGGCCATGATTTTGGCTTTGTTGAGAAGGATCCTCCAATACATCTCTTTAGCAAGGTTTATGCGAGAGGGCATAAACTAGGGATGAGGGCATGTAGATGCATTCATTGATGTTGCTTGACAATAATTGAGAGAACGGCATTTCCCAATCAATGATGGTTCCAATGTCCATGAAGTTTGGCAATGCAGGGGCATTGTGAAAGAAGGAGTTTGGGAGAGCTATCCTATATCTTTTCCATTCCTCATGGGCAAACATAATGAGACCACACCTATTTCTTGCATGGATCATGATGGAATTTATGCTCAACAGCCAAGGATTAGGGATTAAGTTAGGATTGGCAATCTCGGGAAAATGAGTAATCTCTTTCAATCTTTGGTGGACAGCCATGATGGAGGGTAGGGAAAAATCAATGTCACAATCTAGAATCCAAGGTTCACAAGTTGGAAGAATGTCAAACTTTGGGGTAGGTGAATCTTGTGTTATAGGTTCAGGTTGGGTTTCAGAATCTTGGGTATCAAGGGGAGGTTCTTGAGTTTGAACGGGTTCATCGGGTTTGGATTGAGGTTCGGAGTTCGAGAATGAGGTTCAGGTTCAGGTATGCTAGCTTTCTTAGCCATATCTCTGGTTTTGATCAATTTCATGGCTTTTTGAACATCTTCCTCTGTTAGCAGGGATCTTAAATAATAAAGAACAACAGGGACATGCTTAGGATCTTCTAAGGTCAGTCCTTGAGAGGCTTTGAAGACGTTTTCGGGAATGTGGGAAGGATGCGAGGGGCTTGAAATGGGTGAAGCATGACTAGACAATGGCATAGGCTGTCGAGAATGGGGGAAGGAGGGCTGCTGTTCCCCCTTAGCGATGCTCATCCTTTTCGAGCTAGGGCTATTCCCCCTATCTTTTTCAACACTAGGCTCATTTGGACTAATGTTTAAGGGATTTAGGTTGAGGATTCCTGAGCCACGAGTCATGTGGTGAAGCTGGATTGATCTTTAGATGAGGAGGGTTGAGGAGTAATTGGCTTCAATTTTTTGGATGGGGGAGCATCTTTATCAGATTTTCTCTTCCTAGAGAATGTGCGAGTGCAAGAGAAGGGGTGGAGATTACCTTAGATGGGGTTTCGGCAATTGAGGCAACCTTAGGCTGTCGAGAGAGGAGGCTTCCATAGCGTCACGATGGTGTCCAACCTTAGCTGTTCTCACTTCCATCAATGATTCAGCAACAGCTCGTCTCACATTTTCATCACTCTCAGTGTCATGGCTTTCTCCCTCTTATCCAGCATACTCATCAATGTCTTTGTAGATGGGATCAGATTGGGTTTCTTCCTTTGTCGGCTTGTTCTTCGGCAACCATCTTTCCTTTTCGGTCCCTTGAGCAGTTTCTTGCTCAACAACTTCCTCTACCTCTTCTTGAACTTTCTTTCCTTTGCTTAGCTTCTTTCCTTTTCCAGTTCTCTTCATTTTTGCTAGGCTTTTTCTCCTCTTGATTTTGCTAGGAGAGGTTTCTTGAGCCCTTTCTTTTATGACAACACCTTTGTCATGCTTTCTCTTGGATCTCTTGTCATTTACCATGTTTACCAATGACTTCCACATCTTCATATCCTTTTCAGTCTTCGCTTTCAGTCTCTGTGAGGCTTCATCAAAATTCTCGGAAATTTGTCCCCAAGCTCTAATTTTTCTTGCTCTTGAGTTTGAATGTACTCAAGTGAAACTTTTGGTAGGCACCAGAGATGTAGACTCAAGCCATTCCTTTTTGAGAGGAGGATTCAATTTTGGAATTATTTGATGGAGGATTCCACTCATGAACCTGAAATTGTTCATAATAGGATTTTGCTTTTTGAATTTCCAAGGGGAAGGGGATATGGCAAGTTGGAAGTTGTGAAGCAGTGCAACACTCCAGTTTATCTCCTTAGTCAACAAACTGAGGGCTTGTTTCCATTCATTTGGGACTGATTTGGTCAAAGGAGGATTGCTTTCCATCAAACCCTTTGATGACAACATCCATTAGGGTTGATTTGAATAAATCAAGGTCTTTCTTTTTGATTGGTTTGTCCTGAACCAATTGAAAGTTGCACCCAGGTTTATCAAAGAATCTTTTGTAGAAAGGTTCTAAGTTGTTGTCTTTTCTATTCCAGAGGTTGTTGAGGCCTTCATTCTTGATTGGGATGTTGTAAACTTTGGACACAACCTTTGGAGTCACATTGATCTCAGTCCCTTCAATATTGATCCTTATGGCACCAGATTGCTGTCTTTCTCCTTTCATGAATATCTCTGCATAGCTTCTCATAAATGGGAGGTTGAGCTTCCATCATTTTGCAGAGATGATTGGATTCCAAGAGTTCCTTGATTAGAGCTCCAACCTCATGCTCATAAAATTCAGGTTTGATGAAGTAACCATGGGCTTGAGGGTAAGACATGGTTGAATGAAACAGGGTTTTAGGGTTTTGAAGAACAGAGGGAATCAGAGAGAGGATTTAGGAGGAAGAAGACAGTTTGAAGGAAGAAGGGTTAATTTCGCAAGGTTAAATGATAATTGTTGTGGGAATTGGTGGAGTTTAACGGCTAATACGTGGAGTTCTTGCAACGGTTAAAAATGAGCATTTAAGAGAGAAGCTGTTCATGAACGGTGTTATTTGTCCCCCACTCATTACATGAGAAATAACTTCCCATAAAACATGGGAGTTATTTCCGTACACAAACGAAATTTCGAGAGGGAATAAAACGAGACATTAATAGATATGTGTTAGTGGCAAGTTCCAACACTTCCTCGATTTGGCAAGAACTTAAATTCATGGGTCGATCGAGACTTAATGACCGGCCAAGCCTATTTTGAATGATCATTGCCACTAATTTCTTGAAGCAAAATTTGTCTATAAAAGGAAATGATTTAGATGAAGAAATCTACCAAATTCATTTCATTTATAGCAAATGGGAAGACTTGTTTCAATGTTCGGTCCTAGTAAAATGGCTAAGGCGAGCAAAGAGACTTGTTTTTCAAAGTCCGAGGGTAGATGAAACAAGAGAGGAAAGGTTTGAGAGAGAGTTTCTTTCATATAGACACCAAGCGATAATGGTTTGGAACGGGAAGTGGTTCAATTGCCCAATGATGATCCACATAAGGAAGAAGAGTTGAGAGAGAGAGAGATAAGAAAGAAATTTTGGGAGGAGGAGAGACTAGCATTGGTGGAGGAAGAGAAAAACGAGGTTAGAGGAGATGGCTAGGAACAAGGGTAAAGCTAAGATAGTTGGTGAGAGTCACAATGATCGACGGCTAAGGGTAAGTTTGTCCAAGAAGGGAGAGGGAAGGAGAATCAAGTAAGCATGTTAAGGAAGATGTAGAGAGAGTTTATACCTTGGGGGAGCTAGTGAAGATTGACGGCAATGAAAGGATTAAGGTTGACACACAAATTGGTCAACTGATTTCATAAATTTGTCAAGGAATACATTTGTAACCGAGGATTCACTTACTCTCGGTCAAACGATTCTTGAGGGCTGGAGACAATTTTGCGGGAGTGCAAAGTTCTCCTTCCAAAGTTTATATGAAGTTGTTTTCTCGGTTTCTCAAGTGTTTGAGTCAGTGCTCTGAATGGTGATGAAGATGAAGGTCCTCGGTCGATCAAGCTATCATTGCACGAGGCAAGTGCAAATTCTTCGAGTACCTTTAGCTTTCTCTCACCACTCAGTGAATATCCTCCTTATAATGCAGTTGAAGAATGGTGGCCAAGGAGGGTGTGTCCTTCTTTGCAGTTCTCAACCACAGCCATTGATCCTTTTATGGAGAGGCACCTTATATGGCTAGAGAGATATGGAGACATCAAAGAGAGAGCATATCAAGCTCCGAGACATTATCTATAGTGATAAAGGATGTGGAGATGATTGCTTCCAAGATCGGTATGGGATACCCAAGATTGACAATCCTTAGCTGTCAAAGCATTCGGGAGAGCTAGTTTGTGATGAAAAGGAGGATAGTGAGGCTTTTGGAATATGGATTTATGTTTGTTTTTGTGGTTTTTGTGTTTGAAGTTTGATTGTAAGGTAGGAATGAGTTTTTGGTTTTATGTCAATGAAGCTTTTGGATTGGTGAAAGGGTTAGGCATCGAGATATCACATTGTTGACGGCGGCCATAGAGATGATCTCTAATGAATAAAAGTCTTTATTTTGGTAAGTTGATCATGCCTAGCATTGCTCTTAACATCTCAAATCTCTTCTCATCCATAGCCTTTGTTAGGATATCGAGACATTATCCTCGGTACAAACTTTTGCAAGGTTAATATTCCCTTTTTCAACATGGTCTACGATGAAGTGATGTCGACCTCAATATGCTTTGTTTTTGAGTGTTGGACGGGGTTTTTGTCATGGCAATAGTGCTTGAGTTGTCACAAAAGATGGGAATGTTAGACATTTCTATTCCAAAATCTTGAAGTTGGCTTTTAAGATAGAGAATTTGAGAACAACACGAAGCTGCGGCAATGTACTCGGCCTCGAGTTGTTGAGGTGGCTGCGAGGTTTGCTTTTTGCTAGACCATGAGATGATTCTTGAACCAATAAGCGGCATCCACCACTTGTGGATTTTCTATCTAGATTACATCCGGCATAGTCGAGTCGGTGAATCCAATTAGAGAGAATGGGGATTCGGTGGGATACCACAAGGCATAATCAGGGGTTCCTTTGAGATATCTCAAAATTCTCTTGACAATGAGAGATGAGATTCCTTGGGATTTGCTTGAAATCTAGCACAAAGACGGACACTAAACATAATGTCGGGTCTTGAAGGCTGTTACATAAAGGAGAGATCCAATGTAACTTGTAAAGTGTTGGATTTACACTTTGACCATGCGGATCGGCATGAAGTTTGGTTGTGGTTGACAAGGGAGTTTTAGGCTGGGAAGCGGTTTGCATGTCAAACTTTTTGATCATATCCCTTGTGTATTTAGCTTGGTTAATGAAGATTCCTTCCTTCATTTGCTTGACTTGAAGGCCTAAGAAGAAAGTGAGCTCACCAATCATGCTCATTTCAAACTGATTCTTCATAATATCCCCAAATTCAGTGCACAAGTCCTCATTTGATGAGCCAAAAATGATGTCATCAACATAGACTTGGATGAGCAACTGATCATCTCCATATTTCTTGATAAACAAGGTGTTATCAATATGGCCCTTTGTAAATCCTTTGCCCAGGAGATATTTAGATAGGGTTTCATACCAGGCTCTAGGTGCTTGTTTAAGACCATACAAAGCTTTGTCCAATTTGTATACATGATCAGGAAACTTGGGATGCTCAAATCCAGGGGGTTGAGATACAAACACTTTTTCATTTAATACTCCATTTAGAAATGCACTCTTGACATCCATCTGAAACACTTTCATTTTCTTGAATGAAGCATAGGAAAGGAATAACCTTATTGCTTCTAGTCTTGCAACAGGAGCAAAAGTCTCATCATAGTCAATGCCTTCTTCTTGTCTGTATCCTTGAGCAACTAGCCTAGCTTTGTTCCTTACTATAACACCTTCTTCATTCATCTTATTTCTAAAAACCCATCTTGTCCCAATGACAGTTTGGTTTTTAGGCTTAGGAACTAGTTTCCAAACTTTGTTTCTTTCAAATTGCTCCAATTCTTCTTCCATTGCTTCTATCCAATCTGGGTCTTGAAGAGCTTCATTTATCTTTTTGGGTTCAATTTGAGAGATGAAGGCACTCATTAGGGAGTCAAGAACAGGCATGTTAGGAGGTATGTCTATTTTGTGTATAGGTAGGTCAATATAGATGCTTTTGTTTGGAGGGATGATGTGGGTAATGGTTTTAGGTTGAGGAATTGAATGAGAGGGGTTGTCCCAAGGTTGGATAGGGTCTTTTTCAGAGGGATTTTGATTACTGGATGAAGGTAGACTATTTGGTGCACCTTGGGCATCGGATGCACCTTTCTTTGTTGAGAAGGGAATCTTGGGTCATCGGACAAAGTGGCATGAGTATTAGAGTTCTTGGGAACCATATAGGGAAGGGTAGGAGAGTTTTCTTCAGGATTGAGGTTTGAAGGGTCATGAACAGGAGAAACCTCAGGAACATTGTCTGAATTCCCAACAGATTCATCGAAATAACATAATTCAGTGTGGCTTTGATCATTGTTTTCATCAAAGTCCACATGAAATGATTCCTCTACAACAAGTCTTCTTTTGTTGTAAACCCTATAGGCTTTGCTAGTGTTGGAGTATCCAAGGAAAATTTCTTCATCACTTTTTGAATCAAATTTGTCAAGATTGTTTTTCCCATTGTTGTGTATGAAGCATCTACTTCCAAAGCCATGGAAGTATGAAATGGTTGGTGTTCTTCCATTCCATAGCTCATAGGGAGTCTTGGGGTGAAACTTGTTGATAAGGGTCTTGTTCTGGACATAGACGGCGGTGGTGGCTTGCTTCACCCCAAAAATACTTAGGAAGGTTGTGCTCGACGGCATAGATCTTCTTTGCTTCACGGATTGTTCTATTCTTTCTTTCGGCAACCCCATTTTGTTGTGGTGTCCTAGGAGCGAGAGAAATTGTGCTCAATCCCTTTTTGATCACGGTATTCTTCAACACCGGTGTTCTCAAATTCCTTACCATGATCAGATCTAATTTTGATAATGGATAAGCCCTTTTGGTTTTGTACTTTATTGAACAGTTTGACTAGTTGTTCTAATGTATCCCTTTTGGATTCAAGAAGAATAATCCAGGTAAATCTAGTGTAGTCATCAACTACAACAAGAGAGTATCTCTTTCCACCAAGAGATCTAGTTCTGATTGGTCCAAACAGATCCATGTGAAGTAGTTGAAGGGGTTTTGAGGTATCTAATCTGGTTTTGGCAGAGAAGGAGGTTTTCTTTTGTTTTCCACATTGACAAGCTTTGCATAACTTGTCCTTTTTGAAGGGTATTTTGGGTAGGCCTTTTACTAGGTTTGAGTTGGCTAGTTTTGAGATGCTTTTTAGGTTTAGGTGAGCCAATCTTTTGTGCCATAGCCATGACATATCAAATTGACTGAAGGAGAGAAGGCAATGGGCATCTGAAGAATCCACAATTTCTAGGTTTAGACAGTAGAGGTTGCCTTTTCTTATTCCAGTGAGGATTGATTTGTTGTTGACATCCTTGACAGTGCAGTGGTTTTTGGAACAAACAACATGATATCCCTTATCACAAATCGACTAAGGCTAATCAAATTGTGCTTGAGACCCTCTACATAAGATACATTAGTAAAAATAATATCTTTAGTAACAAGGTTTCTGATCCTTTGACTTTGGCTTGAGAATTGTCACCAAAAGTTACATTTGGACCATTTTTAGGGACATATTGTTGTAGCCACTCCTTGTTGTAAGTCATGTACTGCTTTGCATCCACTGTCCAAGTACCATATTCCTTTCCTAGGTTCCTACAAAACAGAAAAATACATTTATGGTACCCTTTATTCTTTTGGGTCCAAAGGATTAGAATTTCTTTGGTACCCTACCTTTGTTCATTGCTCTCTTTCCAAAATCTTGGTTTAGGGCATTATAATATCCCATGATTTGCGGCATATAGGGAGTAGGAGCAATAGGTTGGGATTGGTTAAAAAATTGGTTGGGAGAAAAGAAATGGTTTTGGTTATGAGCGAGAATGGTGCAGGGATTTGTTTGAATGAGATGATCTAGGAGAGGTATTATGTTGGGCATGGTTTCTTCCATTAGAGAATGGCCGGTTAGGTCTTTGAGGTTTGGCATATGAGTGATGATCATAGAATCTTTCTTTGTCTTGGAGACCTCTGCTGTCCACCATATCTTGGCTGTCTAGGAGACCTCTGCTGTCCACCATATCTTGGCTGTCTAGGAGACCTCTGCTGTCCACCATGTTTTGTCTTGTACTTGTCTGTCTTCACTTGCTCCTTGATTCCTTTCTTTTGCCAAATGTAATTACCTTTGTTCCCTTTGTTTGCTTGTTTTTATGTGCCTTTTGATTGGCTTGAACTTCCAATATGAGTCTCATTAGTTCAGGAGGGACTAGTTGGAGTTGATACATCAGTGTGACTGGAGCTAGCTTCATCAATTTTTCCCTTTTTCTTGAGATCTTCCTTGGTTTGAATGGGATAGACAATTTCTTGGGTTTTGAAATAGTTCATGCTTTCAAGAACCATCTTGTCAATAGCCCTTTCATCAGTGAGAGGGGTATATGTGTTCATAGTAGGATTATTAGCCCCAATTCCTGATTTGTCACTTGGGTGTCTTTGGTAGTAGCTAAAGTGGGTCAAGGCTTCTCCAGAGCTGTTCCCGGGTTTCAAATTTCTTTCTAAAGGATTCATTTTCCTTTTCAAGATTGATGTTGGTTTCCGAAGTTTAGAATTCACGGTATCGGCTCTTCATTGGCTTTTTCAAGCATAAGGTTTTGAACTTTCGAGTCCTTGGTTGGCTCTTTCAAGGCTATCAATGGTTTTACTTTGGGATAGATTATCGGTGAGCAATGAAGCAAAGCCGGTTTGGTGTCTTTTTATTTGAATTAAAAGAGTACTAACTAATTGCTTAAATTCTTCATTATTTAAAGAGTTAAATTGAGGTACTGTTTTAGTTCTTGACAACGACTAAGGCTTCAAGATCTTCTTCATTATGCGAGTCTTCATCATCTCCACCATCAAGCATATCATTGCTTCTTCTCCTTCACTTTCGAGTCACTTTGTAGTCACATTCCTCATCACTAAACTTAGATGAGTCGGCAATCAATACTTGCTCTTTGTTCTTTTCATTCTTCTTCTTTGTGCGGTTGTAGCGGTTACACCTTGAGCTGTGAATAATCTCCTTGGAGTATGAGAACTTCTTAGGCATGCGATTTTCCCTAGGTTTCCTTGGTTCGGGGCAATCGGATGAGTAATGTCCAAGCTTCTTACGGTTGAAGCATTCAACTTTCTTTTAGGGTTTTCTTGATCGAGGTGGATGGGCTATAGCTTCTCTCAAAGGACTTCTTATGTGCTCTCGAGGTATTTCGACGGCCATGGATATGAGACTAGGTAGATCTCCTTGAGACGAGGTTGTTTGAGGGAAGGTTTACTTTTTGGAGGGAAAGAAGTACCATAGAGTCAATGTCTTGTTGGGTAATTGGTTTTTGAGTGGTTTCTTGGGCAGCTAAGGCAAGGGTTTGTGAAATGGAGGGAACAGGTTGAAGTTTTATCATTCCTTCTAGTTCATAAGCTTCAAGCTTTCTAAAGTATTGTTCAACAGTCATGGTACTCCATTCTGAGCCTTCTCTTATTGGTAGAGCTACCTTCTCATATTCTTGAGGAAGGTTGGAGTATATTTTGAGACACAAATCTTGGTTCTCAAAAGTTTTACCATGATCAGCAATGGATCTTACTAAATCTTCAAACCTTGGTTTTGCAGCACTTACTTTTTCACCAGGGTAGAATTTAAAATTGTCAAGTTGTCTAAGAAGGTTGTATAGGTTTTGGGTTCTAACACTAGAGTGTTTCTGAAATTTGGTATGGATGAGTTCCCAGGCAGCCTTTGCAGTTGGCTCTTTAGCAATTTCTTGTGCTAGGGAGTCATTAACACTCTTTTGGAGTATGTTTTTGACTTTCAGATTAGCACTAACAAGTTGTCTTTACGAATCGATCCGAGTGCAGGGATTTGTTTTTCTTTGCTAGGTCCACCATTTGAATCTAGGGCTACAGGGCAAGTGACTTCATTTTCAAGCACAAACCAGTTCCAGATGCTGTTTGCATCAAGGTAAGTTTTGATTTTTGAAGCATATATTTCAAATGATCCACAGTCATCAATGTGGGGAATGTCTTTCTCATTATTTCTCCTTGGTTGAGGCATGGTGGGTTGGTAATTGATCCTTCACAAGTTGTTAGACTTTTGAGTGTGAAGACAAGCTCTGATACCAATTGAAAGGTCCTATTTGCTTAAATCAGATTAAAGGTTAGGCAGTTAAGGTTTTGACGAATTTGAGGTGAAATCTTAGCTGTCAGATGATAACTGGTTTTAATGATAAGTGTTAAATGTGCAGCGGAATAATAAGTGTTGAAATAATGTAAAGACAAGTGAATAGTGTTTGTGTGTGAGATGTGTGTGTGTGTTGTGTGATAATACCAATTGAACACAAGGAATTTTAAGGTGGTTCAGAGTTCACTCCTCCTACGTCCACCCTCACTGTCAACCTTGACAAGTGAGATCAATCCACTTAAATCTAGTTCCCGTTAAGATTTACAAAGGATTGGATAGGTAAGTTCCTTGAACTTCCTCTTCCTAATAAGTACGGTCTATTAGGGATTATGCTCTATCTTGAGCAATTTACAATACCCACTTAAAGTCGAGTCTTAAGTGGTTTTACAAATCGGTTTATACACACGAGGTCGATTACAAGTGTCTCAAAGTTGTTTTGATTGTTGGTTGCGAGAGTTGAGAAAGGTTGGAGGTAAGGTTGTAAGAGTTGTGTGTAAAAGGGGTGGTGTCTTCAGTCTTGGAGAATCCTTTTATAGGCTAGAATATAGCCGTTGGAGGGGACAAGGAGACAAGGTAGTAAATGTGTGTTGGAGATGCATTTAGAGCCTTTGTTGACTGGAGAATAACAGCTGGAATCTGCAACCATTTGATGTGATCTTCATGGATATGAGTTGGAAACTTTTGAGGGGAGAGATTTGGGCAATGCACATCTTGATCTTTACGGGAATACTTCCTTCTTTGCGATGTTGAAGATCATAGCTGTCAGAGGGTTGAAGCCTCTGCTGTGGAGAACCTTAGCTGTCAGGCTAAGTCTTTAGAGTTTGCAGGTTTAGGAGATAAGGATTTGTGTGTAATGATCCTATGTATATAAATACATTTGATTTATATGATTTGACTTTGGTTTGATCATTGCTGTCCATGGTTTGATCATTATATCATTGCTGTCCAGTTTGATATAAGGATGTGCAAGGGCTCAGCTGTCAAGGTCATATGTTATCTTGGCTGTCAGATAACATATGATATATTTCTTTGTCAAAACCTTTTATAACTATGTGGCTTACATAGTTAGGTCCTAACATATCCAACTACGATCTTCTCCAGACATAATTAACTCCTGCATTTAATAATATATTAACAGTTTAGATGTAATTAACATTACCATTACCTAAATTTGAATTACAAACTTAAAAGCAACAAGACACTTTATTTAGGTTTAGAATTGGGGTTGAATTCTATTCCATCCCGAAATGCACGATTATATGAATTGCAAATATCACTTTGTCTACTTGCTTTATAATCGAAAATCAAGAAATTTTGGCACCATAACCCCATGGTTCTCCAAGTGTACGACGTAGACTTGGTCAATCAAGCACTATCGATTAGAATCGAGAGTATGTAACCATGTCTAGTATACACCTAGAGAACAATAGGAATGCAACCGAAATATCTCAACTATCGACTATTCAAGGAATTTTAATAGACAAAGATAATATTTATAAAATCATATAATCGTGCATTTCAAGACTGTCCACACAGACAATTTAAGAAACAATGACTACATGTTGACCTCAACATGATAAGTTAAAGATCCTTAAATGAGTTTTTACGCTTTTGTGTTGCTCACAAACATCACAATATTACGTCGTAACATGACTTTTTATTCATTACCGTAAAATGCATAATTTGCAATAATGAATTAACACACAAATCTATCATATTTTTTAAATTATTAATATTTTGAATAATTTTAAATATTAAGATTTAATTCTTCGTTGTAAAATATATAATTAACTCTTGCATATTATAATATATTAACAGTTTAGATGTAATTAACAAAACCATTCCCTAAATTTGAATTACAAACTTAAAAGCAACAAGACACTTCATTTAGGTTTAGAATTGGGGTTGACTTCTATATCACATCCCGAAATTCACGATTATATGAATTGCAAATATCACTTTGTCTACTTGCTTTATAATCGAAAATCAAGAAATTTCAGCAGCATAACCCCATGGTTCTCCAAGTGCACGACGTAGACTAGGTCAATCAAACACTTTCGATTAAAATCGACAGTATATCAACCATGTCTAGTATACACTCAGAGAACAATAGAAATGCAACCGAAATATCTCAACTATCGACTATTCAAGCAATTTTAATAGACAAAGATGATATTTACAAAATCATATAATCGTGCATTTCAAGACTGTCCACACGGACAATTTAAGAATCAATGACTAGATGTTGACTTCAACATGACAAGTTAAAGATTCTTAAACGGGTTTCTAAGTTTTTGTGTTGCACACAAACGTCACAACGTTACGTCGTAACATGATTTTTTATTCATTATCGCAAAATGCATAATTTTATAATAATGAATTAACACATACATCTATCACATTTTTTAAATTATTAATATTTTGAATAATTTTAAATATTAATATTTAATTTTTGTTGTAAAATATATAATTAACTCTTGCATATTATAATATATTAAAAGTTTAGATGTAATTAACAAAACCATTCCCTAAATTTGAATTACAAACTTAAAAGCAACAAGACACTTCATTTATGTTTAGAATTGGGGTTGACTTCTATATCACATCCCGAAATTCACGATTATATGAATTGCAAATATCACTTTGTCTACTTGCTTTATAATCGAAAATCATGAAATTTTAGCAACATAACCCCATGGTTCTCCAAGTGCACGACGTAGACTTGGTCAATCAAACACTATCGATTAGATTCGACAGTATGTAATCAACCATGTCTAATATACACCTAGAAAATAATAGGAATGCTAACAAAATATCTCAACTATCGATTATTCAAGCAATTTTAATAGACAAAGATGATATTTACAAAATCATATAATCGTGCATTTCAAGACTGTTCAGACGGACAATTTAAGAATCAATGACTACATGTTGACCTCAACATGATAAGTTAAAGATTCTTAAACGGGTTTCTAAGCATTTGTGTTGCACACAAAGATCACAACGTTACGTCGTAACATGACTTTTTATTCATTACCGTAAATTGCATAATTTATTATAATGAACTAACATACACATCTATCACATTTTTTAAATTATTAATATTTTGAATAATTTTAAATATTAAAATTTAATTTTCTGTTGTAAAATATATAATTAACTCCTGCATTTCATAATATATTAACAGTTTAGATGTAATTAACATTATCATTCCCTAAATTTTAATTACAAACTTAAAAGCAACAAGACACTTCATTTATGTTTATAATTGGGGTTGGCTTCCATATTCTATCCCGAAATGCACGATTACATGAATTGCAAATATCACTTTGTCTACTTGCTTTATAATTAAAAATCAAGAAATTTCGGCAGGATAACCTCATGATTCTCCAAGTGCACGATGTAGACTTGGTCAATCAAACACTATCGATTAGAATCGACATTATGTAATCAACCATGTCTAATGTACATATAGAGAACAATATGAATGCTACCAAAATATCTCAACTATCGACTATTCAAGCAATTTTAATAGATAGAGATGATATTTACAAAATCATATAATCGTGCATTTCAAGACTGTCCACATAGACAATTTAAGATCCAATAACTATATGTTGACCTCAACATAATAAGTTAAAGATTCTTAAACGGGTTTCTAAGCTTTTGTGTTGCACACAAAGATCACAACTTACGTCGTAACATGACTTTTTATTCATTATTGTAAAATGCATAATTTTACAATAATGAATTAACACACACATCTATCACATTTTTAAAATTATTAATATTTTGAATAATTTTAAATATTAATATTTAATTCTTTGTTGTAAAATATATAATTAACTACTGCATTTCATAATATATTAACAGTTTAGATGTAATTAACATTACCATTCCCTAAATTGGAATTACAAACTTAGAAGCAACAAGACACTTCATTTAGGTTTAGAATTGGGGTTGGCTTCTATCCCATCCTGAAATGCACGATTATATGAATTGCATATATCACTTTGTCAACTTGTTTTATAATCGAAAATCACGAAATTTCGGCAGCATAACCCCACGGTTCTCCAAGTGCATTACGTAGACTTGGTTAATAAAACACTATCGATTAGAATCGACAGTATGTAATCAACCATGTCTAGTATACATCTAGAGAACAATAGGAATACAACCGAAATATCTCAACTATCGACTATTCAAGCTATTTTAAAAGACAAAGATGATATTTACAAAATCATATAATTGTGAATTTCAAGACTGTCCACACAAACAATTTAAGAATCAAAGACTACATGTTGACCTCAACATGATAAGTTAAAGATTCTTCAACGGGTTTCTAAGCTTTTGTGTTGCACACAAACATCACAACGTTACGTCGTAACATGACTTTTTATTCATCACCGTAAAATGCATAATTTTACAACAATGAATTAAAACACAAATCTATGACATTTTTTAAAATATTAATAATTTTAAATATTAATATTTAAGTTTTTGTTGTAAAATATATAATTAACTCTTACATTTCATAATATATTAACAGTTTAGATGTAATTAACATTACCATTCCCTGAATTTGAATTACAAACTTAAAAGCAACAAGACACTTCATTTAAGTTTAGAATTGGGGTTGGCTTCTATATCCCATCCCGAAATGCACGATTATATGAATTGCAAATATCACTTTGTCTACTTGCTTTATAATCGAAAATCAAGAAATTTTGGCAGCATAACCTCATGGTTCTCCAAGTGCACGACGTTGACTTGGTCAATCAAACACTATCGATTAGAATCAACAGTATGTAATCAACCATGTCTAATATACACCTAGAGAACAATAGGAATGCAAGCGAAATATCTCAACTATCGACTATTCAAGCAATTTTAATAGACAAAGATGATATTTACAAAATCATATAATCGTGTATTTCAAGACAGTCCATACCGATAATTTAAGAATCAATGACTATATGTTGACCTCAACATGATAAGTTAAAGATTTTTAAACATGTTTCTAAGCTTTTGTGTTTCACACAAAGATCACAACATTACGTCGTAACATGACTTTTTATTCATTACCATAAAATGCATAATTTTACAATAATGAATTAAAATACACATCCATCATATCTTTAAAATTATTAATATTTTGAATAATTTTAAATATTAATATTTAATTCTTTGTTGTAAATTATATAATTAACTCCTGCATTTCATAATATATTAACAGTTTAGATGTAATTAACATTACTATTCCCTAAATTTGAATTACAAACTTAAAAGCAACAAGACACTTCATTTAGGTTTAGAATTGGGGTTTGCTTCTATATCCCATCCCGAAATGCACGATTGTATGAATTGCAGATATCACTTTGCCTACTTGCTTTATAATTAAAAATCACAAAATTTCGGCAGCATAACCCCACGGTTCTCCAAGTGCACGACGTAGATTTGGTTAATCAAACACTATCGATTAGAATCGACAGTATGTGATCAACCATGTCTAGTATACACCTAGAGAATAATAGGAATACAACCGAAATATCTCAACTATCGACTATTCAAGCAATTTTAATAGACAAAGATGATATTTACAAATCTTGCATTACAAGACTGTCCACATGGACAATTTAAGAATCAATGACTACATGTTGACCTCAACATGATAAGTTAAAGATTCTTAAATGGGTTTCTAAGCTTTTTTGTTGCACACAAACATCACAACGTTACGTCGTAACAAGACTTTTTATTCATTACCATAAAATGCATAATTTTACAATAATGAATTAACACACACATCTATTACATTTTTTAAATTACTAATATTTTGAATAATTTTAAATATTAATATTTAATTCTTTGTTATAAAATTTATAATTAACTCCTACATTTCATAATATATTAACAGTTTAGATGTAAATAACATTATCATTCCTAAATTTGAATTAAAACTTAAAAGCAACAAGACACTTCATTTAGGTTTAGAATTGGGGTTGACTTCTATATCCCATACCAAAATGCACGATTTTATGAAATGCGAATATCACTTTGTCTACTTGCTTTAGAATTGAAAATCAAGAAATTTCGGCAGCATAACCCCATGGTTCTCCAAGTGCACGATGTAGACATGGTCAATCAAACACTATCGATTAGAATCGACATTATGTAATCAACCATGTCTAATATACACCTAGAGAACAATAGGAATGCTACCTAAGCTAGTAACTAGTTAGTACGTTACCTTTTGCAAAAATGGAGGTTAAGTACGTTACTCACCTCGATAATTATTCCCGATTAGAATCGACAGTATGTAATCAACCATGTCTAATATATACCTATAGAATAATAGGAATGCAATCAAAATATCTCAACTATCGACTATTCAAGCAATTTTAATAGACATAGATGATATTTACGAAATTATATAATCGTGCATTTCAAGACTGTCCACATGGACAATTTAAAAATCAATGACTACATGTTGACCTCAACATGATAAGTTAAAGAGTCTTAAACGGGTTTCTAAGCTTTTGTGTTGCACACAAACATCACAACGTTATGTTATAACATGTCTTTTTATTCATTACCGTAAAATGCATAATTTTACAATATTGAATTAACACACATCTATCACATTTTTAAAATTATTATTATTTTGAATAATTTTAAATATTAATATTTAATTCTTTAAACCCACCAAGAATTTATCCTTGCCTGTCCTAAGTCAGGATAAAGGGTGAGGGTTGCGATAGGCATGTGATAGCCAGTGTAAAAATTTTGTCACATTATCATGACATTAATCTGAATATGAATATCGTCGGGGCGTTTCCTTGGCAGCGACGCGCTACACTTCAAAGACCTGGGTGTAGTGATAAGTATGCAAAGGTTGCTAGGTCGTTGCCCGGAAGCGACGGGCCATCTCTTCGCCCAGGGGTGGTGTCAAATATGCAAGGTTTCCCGGATTGCGGATGAGTGCGGGTAAAGAAGCTTGTCCATGGTAGGTGTAAGGGTAGTGAGATGCGCTTTGGAACTTGGAGCATTGGAACCTTGACAGGGAGATCAGCAGAGGTGGTGGAAGTTATGAGGAGGAGGAAGATTCACATAATGTGTCTACAGGAAACTAAGTGTGTTGGAGAGAAAGCAAAAGAAATATCACCTTGGGGTTTTAAGCTTTGGTACTCAGGAAAGAATAAGGGTAGAAATAGAGTGGGTATCATTATTGATAAGGAGTATATTAATGATGTGGTGGAAGTGTACAGGAAGAGTGATCGAATTATGGGCATTAAACATGTGATACGTGATGAGATTATAACTATTATTTCTGCCTATGCACCACAAGTAGGGTTGGATGCATCTATTAAACAAGTGTTTTGGGAAGATTTGGAGGAAGTAGTGCAACGAGTACCTAGTGGTGAGAAATTAGTCATTGGTGGTGATCTGAACGGGCATGTGGGGTCTAGTCGACATGGCTTTGAGAGCATACATGGAGGTTTTGGTTTTGGGGAGAGGAATGAAGTAGGAAATGGTATCCTGGATTTTGCGATGGCATATGACTTGAGTATAATGAACACTTAGTTCAAGAAGAGAGAATCTCACTTGGTGTCCTATATGAGTGGAAGTAATGCGAGTCAGATTGACTTCTTCTTAGTAAGAAATACTTGTAGAAAGAGTTATACAGATTGCAAGGTTATTTTGGGTGAGAGCACAACAACTCAACATAGACTTGTGGTACTTGATTTTTGAAGTAAGGGAATTTCGAGAAAGAGAAAACCACTGGTAGACCCTAGAATCAAGTGGTGGAGACTTCAAGGGGAGAATTAACAGAAATTTGTAGCTAAGATGGTCGATACCGGTATTTGGTCGGATAATATGGAGGATATGGATATAGATTCGACTTGGACAAAGATGGAACATACCATAAAGGAGGTGGAGAAAGAAGTGCTTGGAGAATCTAGAGGCAACGTGCCACCAAGTAAGGACACATCATGGTGGAACGAGGAAGTAAAACAAGCAATAAAGGGCAAGCGAGAATGCTACAAATTATTGGGGAAATGTAGGAGCGACGAGAACTATGAGAAGTATAAGAAAGGTAGAAGAGATGCTAAGAAAGTAGTAAGAGACGCAAGAGCAAAGGTGAATCAGGAACTTTATGATAAGTTGGATACAAAAGAAGGGGAAAAGGACATCTACATACTCGCTCGCATGAGGGATAAGAGGACATGAGATATTGGGACGGTTAAATGTGTGAAGGATGTAGACCAAATAGTTCTAGTCGGGGATAAAGAGATAAAAGATAGATGGAGTTCGTACTTTGATACCTTGTTCAATGGCGGTCAAGAGCAGGATATTGGAGATTTAAATATCTCTTATCGAGTATGGTTAATCGAGATTTTATGCGGAGAATTCAAAAAGGTAAAGTGGAAATGGCAATGAAAAAGATGGGATTGAAGAAAGCTGTAGGACCGGATGGAATACCAATTGAGGTTTGGAGATGTTTCGGGGACAGGGGAATAGATTGATTAACAACGCTATTTAACAAGATATGGAGAATTAACACAATGCCATTGGAGTGGCGGAAGAGTACTATGATCCCATTGTATAAGAACAAAGGTGATGTTCAAAATTGTGCGAACTATCGGGGGATCAAACTAATAAGCCATACTATAAAACTTTGGGAAAGAGTGATTGCACAAAGGCTGAGAAAAATTGTGGATATTTTGGATAACCAATTTGGGTTTATGCCGAAGATCGACTATGGAGGCAATATATCTTATGAGATAAACCATGGAGAAATATCGGGGATCAAACTAATAAGCCATACTATAAAACTGTTAATATCTTATGAGATAATCCTAGATCTTTGTTTGGTGCAGTGCAGACCAAGCCATTTTGGAGATATCCCTATGTCCAAGACCTTGCCGCCAGAAGCACAATCGTGACGTCCATTCCAATCACGCAACTGTGATTCAAATTTTTACAAATGCCTAGCCAACCTATGTTGTCATCTTGCTATACCTATGCCACACCTTCGATGGGGCAAACAGGGAGTTTCTTTAATGCATTTGATACTTCTACATTTCAATTTAATAATAATCCTCTTTTCGCAGAGAATCAACTTGGAAGTTGGTATATCCAAAAGCCTTTGAGATAACCTCTATTTATAAGTCTCGAAAATGTGTGTTACATCATAGTATTAAAACCATTTTAATTGAGTAATAAAATTGAGGGAGTTACTCTATAGTTTTAATACAATTTAAATGAGAAATATAAATTAAAAAGTCATTACAAAATGTTGTCTATCAAAAGGCTTTGAACTCATAACTTGTAAAAAGGCTAGATACATTTTGCATGTACTTAAAGCCTTAGAATAAAACTTTAAACTCACAAATAAATGTCAATCAATATGACTAAATAAAAAATGGTTAATGAGCATATGGGAGTTACAAAAATATCTCCTACAATATTTTGAATTGTAGTAACTAATCAAATATATTCAAATGCATTATTTTTATTGAAATACTTTATAAAACCAACATAACTAGTTAACAATTCTATGGCTATAGCTATACCTCATTGCAGGAAACATAAACATTTCATTTAATTGATTTAGTTCAGCCAATTATACCAACTGTTATAGTGAATGGAAGTGAAGGAATATAAATAGGAACAGGTTGGAGCTCATATGTTCGATCCAAATTATAATCCAAGGGACATTGTTGCCAATGTGAAACTTCTATTGAATGGTGAGCCAATGGATCCGTGGTACAGAGGTTTAAAGGAAGCATTGAGAAAACAGCAACGAAAGAAGCTGGGGTCAGCTACACTATAACTGGACATATAAACGAAATTAACGAAACTACACTGACGATTACAGAGCTTCCTGTCAGGAGGTGGACTCAAGATTACAAATAATTTTTTGAGTCAAACATGAGTGGGAACGACAAGATTAAGGATCCATTTATCAGGGTAAAACTATCTCCTCTTCATATTTTGTACGGATTTTTCATTCGTTGAAAGCTGGGGTTTTTATTTGGTGAGTTTACCATTTTGCAGGATTACAGAGATCACAATGATGATACTTCTGTACATTTTGAAGTAGTAACCTTGTCCGAGGAGAGCAGGATGATGGCAAAGCAAGAGGGACTGCTGAAAAATTTCAAGCTAACCACAACCATAAGCACAAGCAACATGCATCTGTTTGATGCCAGAGGTGTAATCCTTTGGAATGTATACTCACAATTAGGGTAATTACTTACTTTGGACACGGGACAAATGCAAGAGAATACCTAAAAGATAGATAATCCTTTGGAATGTATACTCACAATTAGTGAAGTGCGAACATTCTAAACTTTAGTACAGAAACACAAATGGAATCAAAACATGAATTGAACAAAGGATTCCATTGATCAAAACTATAGAACTGAAGATGAACAAGGAAGAAGCATTACAAAGTGTTTTGGTCAATTTCTTGTAGGCTTTGAAATTGAACTTTTAGTGGAATGATTTTGGGCACAAATGGAATATAAGAATGAGAAAATTCAAGATGTGACGCCAAGATGTAATGAGGAAAGCCCTTGATCAATTGATCTCCGACACAAAACATCGGGAGGTTTTAGGAAACCTACCTAAAACCAAAATATTTATGATATTTCTTGAGTGATTACAAAGTGAAAGTATAGAAAGAGTTACAAAATTGTCGTCCATGACGCCTATCCCTAGCTCTCTTTTTATACCCCAAAAATAATAAAGTAATTAACTTGTAACCGAAAATCCCTAAAAATCCGGGGCAAGTTGCTAAAGATATGGAGCCGTTGCCATGACTTGATATTCCGTTAGAAAGGCATTTGAAATAGGTAAGACTTGTCGTTGATCTCTGCGTAGTATTTATCTCCTGAAAAATAGGAACAATTGTACCTGCATCTTCAAGTTACCAAGAAATAGGACCTCATGTTAAAGATGCTGAAGAATGAAGATGCTAAAGAACCATACTAGCCAAGATGTCAGTGCAGTCTTGAGTAAAAATTCTACCCCAAACAATTGCCCCCAAAATATTTGGATTTCCGAGTGGGACACGGAAAGCTTAATATTTTGCCACGTGTCGATTCACTTTCGAGGGTTTAATGAGGTGGTTGATTTTGACGGTTAATAGGGAGTTGCAGAGTTGTAATGGGCCTAGCGGTCTATAAATGTTTAAATATCCCTCGTACGGCTTAAAAGGAAAAAAAATCCTTTCAAATATCTTCCGGATTATGTGTTCCATTATAGATTGCAAGTCCATCCGTATCACCTTCTGAAAATATCCTCAGTAAGTTTTTCTCTGGAAAACAAATCGTCAATTCACCCGAAGAGTTCATTCGTATTTCATATTTGTACTAATGTATTTGATATTCATTTTTGCAGTGACTCGTTCTAAATCTGGGTTTGCAGCAAGTGATATTGTGGCTAAATATAAAAATAAGATGAAAGTCTGCATGCATCTGATGCCTGAGATGGATAACAAGGCTGTGTTGAAAAGAAAGAGAAGTAACCAAGTATTGGACGTAGAGGAGGCAACACCAAGTGAAGAGGTTTTAGAGAATCAGGTAATATGTTATTTTGATATTGTTTGAATATCCTTCTATGTCTTGATCAAATACTGTTATTCTTGATGATAGGTCAGAATGGCCAAGCCGTGATGATGGCTAATGAGATCAAGTTGTGGAAAGGAAAGGCTGATACTTACTCATGGATAGGACAAAGTATGTGGAAGATCATAAGGCAGCTTTCAAGATGTTGAAAGAGAAGAAGGATGAAATAAAGGAGAAAGACAGCGAGATTTAAAAATGGGTAGTCAGAGTAGCTAAAGCTAGTAAGAGACATGCTAAGGAAATGGAAATTCTCCATGATAACATGGTGACTGAGGCCGCAAAATCAGTTTTTGAGGCTAGGATTGAGATGATCAAAGAATTTCGAGTTAGCAAGCACCTAAGCTGGAACTTGGAAGAGGAGTATGCAGCTTTAAGAAGGGTTGTGAGCGAAAAGTCAGGTGAAGTTAACTCTCAAGCTCAAGATGTAGAGGGAGCCGAGCGGGTCGGAGATAAGCGAGATGATGAAACAGAATAAAACTCTTTTGAAGGATGTTATGATTTGTCTCCTTTTGAAAACAATTAATTTATTTAAAATGAGGGTGTGTCCTCAGAAACAATTTTAATTTGTAATATTTGGTATGCCTTTGTTGGCATATGAATTAGGTTTTTTTTTCCATAGTCTCATGTAGATGACACTATTTTTGGTATTTCAGCAGGTGAACAATTAGTTTTTTTGATCTAATGACTCTTTTGATCGTATGAAACACTGAATGTGTTTAACTTCTTGAACTTTGTGAGTAACATGAAAATGTTACAACCTTAAGAACTTTGTTTCACATTGTATGAAATACGTGCGCCCAGGCAAGGTTTTGATAACCAACTATACTAGAGAAAAGATTCGTAATCTTTTAAACACTTAGAAGGTGTGTACCTTAAACTTCAGTTTTTGGAATAGACTGGCTGAAGTATATTATCTTCATTCTTTAGAAATAGATTTGGTTGACATTTTGTCTTACATCTTGAGCATGTAATCGTGAAGAACCTTGCAAGACAGACATATGTTAGAGTTGGGTGTTAGCTTAACTAACACCCCTCCGATGCTTAAGTTAGAAATGTTCTAAGAGGGATAGAAATGAAAAGACGTAAAAATTAAATTATTCAACAATGCGTACCTGATTTTGACTGGATTTTAACATGTTTAGACTTACATGAAGTAATGTTTCATAAAAGATGTAAAATAAAATGAAAGGATATAAAAGAAAAAGATGAGTGAAGAAGGTGTACATGTTCCCAAATATACTGAACATGCATTTGACTTACACGAAATAGGGTTTTAAGATAAATAATTTTCCACCTTCAGAGGACTTCGCGTACCATCTAGACTTTGATAATCAACATGCCCTCAGGAGTTCTTGGTAATTTTCTTTAGATGACAATGATTTACCCCCAGAATGATTATCACGATCTAGTCTTCAAGTTGCTGGATAGCTGGATACTTGTCGTAATAGTATTGTTTCAACATTGCTTGACATGTTGAATATCAAGATAGGGCATCCGCTACTAACTTTTCCTTCTTTGGAACCTGGCTAAAAAGGTGAAAGATATGGGACGACTTATAAGGACTTTGACTTGTTTAATATATAATGTTATCTTTGATTGCTATTTTTGATGGGATGCTGATGAGGCTTTCCATGAGGTCTTGTAACATTCCTTGGCTATCTGCTGATCTCCTTTAAGTGTGATTATCCTCCAGGGTGTTGGTAATTTGACACACTGATGGTATGTGGATGGGATAGCTCTCATATTGTGTATCCATGGCCTGCCTAGGATAATGTTATAAAAAGATGGGCATTCTATAACACATAAACGTTCCATAGAATCGACACCTTGAACATATATGGGTAGCTTGATTTCTCTGACTGTTTGCTTGGTTTCACCCATGAATCCAATTAATACAGAAGAGTTCTTTACAACTTCAGAGTCTGGAATACCCCTTTCCTTCAAGGTGCTGAGCATCATCAAGTTGATAGAACTTCCATTATCGATGAGAATCCTTTTCACCTTGCAATTTGTGATCTGCAAGGTGACAACTAGTCCATCATAGACTCAATATATCTGCCTTGTCATCTTGATTGAAGGTTATTTGTGAATCTTCACATCTTGAAGAGGACCTAACTGGTGTATTGAATTTATCTTCTTTCGAATCTTTGGCATGACGCTTTGCTGTTGAATAAGTGTACCGCAGATTTCTGAGCCTCCAGAGAAGACATTGATAGTTTTTGTTGCTATTGGGGGTGATAGAGGTGTTTCTAGGGTGGGATCCTTAGCTTTACCATGCTCTTTTCTCCTGCCCAAGAGCTCCTTAAGATGACCTTTAGATAATAGATGACTGATCTCCTTACGAAGGGCAATACAGTTGTCTATAGTATGGCCAAAGTCTTCATGGTATGCACACCATTTAGACTTATCCTTCCAAGCCGTTGGTTTTTCATTCTTCCTGGGCCATCTTGCTTTTTTGCCCAAGTTGTCCATTGCACATAATAGTCCTGCAATATTGACAGAAAATCAATAGTCATCAATTTTTGGAAATTCAGAATCATCATTATCTATAGCATTGAACAACATTTCATTGTTGTACTTTTGAGTTTCTTGTTGATTTTTTAAGTACTCCATCATGTTGTTCATGTTAGTGAAAAAATCAAAGGTCAACTCCTAATGAATCACGGCTAAAGAGGTAACAACTGTTGAACTTGGTTGAATTGGCATTCCCATTGTATTTGAAACTTAAATTCCAGATGCTCCAGTCCTTCCTGAAACATTCTGAGTATCTTGACTAGAACTTGGATTGCTCATCTTGAAATTTTCTTAGCAAACTTAAAAAACCAAAGTTCCCACAGACGGCGCCAAATTGTTTTGGTCAATTTCTTGTAGGCTTTGAAATTGAACTTTTAGTGGAATGATTTTGGGCACAAATGGAATATAAGAATGAGAAAATTCAAGATGTGACGCCAAGATGTAACGAGGAAATCCCTTGATCAATTGATCTCTGGCACAAAACCTCGGGAGGTTTTAGGAAACCTACCTAAAACCAAAATGTTTCTGATATTTTTTGAGTGATTACAAAGTGGAATTATAGAAAGAGTTACAAAATTGTCGTCCATGGCGCCTGTCCCTAGCTCTCTTTTTATACCCCAAAAATAATAAAGTAATTAACTTGTAACCGAAAATCCCTAAAAATCCGGGGCAGGTTGCTAAAGATATGGAGCCGTTGCCATGACTTGATCTCCGTTAGAAAGGCATTTGAAATAGGTAAGACTTGGTCGTTGATCTCTGCGTAGTATTTATCTCCTGAAAAATAGGAACAGTTGTACCTGCATATTCAAGTTGTCAAGAAATAGGACGTCATGTCAAAGATGCTGAAGAATGAAGATGCTAAAGAACCATACTAGCCAAGATGTCAGTGCCATCTTGAGTAAAAATTCTACCCCAAACACAAAGTATATAGGAACTCTTAGGCTTAGCAGTAACATGACTTTTTATTCATTACCGTAAAATGCATAATTTGCAATAATGAATTAACACACAAATCTATCATATTTTTTAAATTATTAATATTTTGAATAATTTTAAATATTAAGATTTAATTCTTCGTTGTAAAATATATAATTAACTCTTGCATTTTATAATATATTAACAGTTTAGATGTAATTAACATTACCATTCCCTAAATTTGAATTACAAACTTAAAAGCAACAAAACACTTCATTTAGGTTTTGAATTGGGGTTGGCTTCTATCCCATCCCGAAATGCACGATTATATAAATTGCAAATATCAGTTTGTCTACTTTTTTTATAATCAAAAATAGAGAAATTTCGGCAGCATAACACATGGTTCTCCAAATGCACGACGTAGACTTGGTCAATCAAACATATCGACAATATGTAATTAACCATGTCTAGTATACACCTAGAGAACAATAGGAATGCAACAAAAATATCTCAACTATCGACTACTCAAGCAATTTTAATAGGCAAAGATGATATTTACAAAATCATATAATCGTGCATTTCAAGACTGTCCATACGGATAATTTAAGAATCAATGACTACATGTTGACCTCAACATGATAAGTTAAAGATTCTTAAACGGGTTTCTAAGCTTTTGTGTTGCACACAAACATCACAACGTTACGTCGTAACATGACTTTTTATTCATTACCGTAAAATGCCTAATTTTACAATAAAGAATTAACACACACATCTATCATATTTTTCAAATTATTACTATTTTGAATAATTTTAAATATTAATATTTAATTTTTTGTTGTAAAATATATAGTTAACTCCTACATTTCATAATATATTAAAAGTTTAGATGTAATTAACAAAACCATTCCCTAAATTTGAATTACAAACTTAAAAGCAACAAGACACTTTATTTAGGTTTAGAATTGAGGTTGACTTCTATATCACATCCCGAAATTCACGATTATATGAATTGCAAATATCACTTTGTCTACTTGCTTTATAATCGAAAATCATGAAATTTTAGCAACATAACCCCATGGTTCTCTAAGTGCACGACGTAGACTTGGTCAATCAAACACTATCGATTAGATTCGACAGTATGTAATCAACCATGTCTAATATACACCTAGAAAATAATAGGAATGTAACCGAAATATCTCAACTATTGATTATTTAAGCAATTTTAATAGACAAAGATGATATTTACAAAATCATATAATCGTGCATTTCAAGACTGTTCAGACGATCAATTTAAGAATCAATGACTACATGTTGACCTCAACATGATAAGTTAAAGATTCTTAAACGGGTTTCTAAGCATTTGTGTTGCACACAAAAATCACAACGTTACGTCGTAACATGACTTTTTATTCATTACCGTAAATTGCATAATTTATTATAATGAATTAACATACACATCTATCACATTTTTTTAAATTATTAATATTTTGAATAATTTTAAATATTAATATTTAATTTTCAGTTGTAAAATATATAATTAACTCCTGCATTTCATAATATATTAACAGTTTAGATGTAATTAACATTACCTTTCCCTATATTTGAATTACAAATTAAAAGAAACAAGACACTTCATTTAGGTTTAGAATTGGGGTTGGCTTCTATCCCATCCCGAAATGCACGTTTATATGAATTACAAATATCACTTTGTCTACTAGCTTTTTAATCGAAAATAGATAAATTTCGGCAGCATAACCCATGGTTCTCCAAGTGCACGACGTAGACTTGGTCAATCAAATATATCGACAGTAGGTAATCAACCATGTCTAGTATACACCTAGAGAACAATAGGAATGCAACCGAAATATCTCAACTATCGACTATTCAAACAATTTTAATAGACAAAGATGATATTTACAAAATCATATAATCATGCATTTCAAGACTGGCCATACGAACAATTTAGAATCAATGACTACATGTTGACCTCAACATGATAAGTTAAAGATTCTTAAACGGGTTTCTAAGCTTTTGTGTTGCACACAAACATCACAACGTTACGTCGTAACATGACTTTTTATTCATTAACATAAATGCATAATTTTACAATAATGAATTAACACACACATCTATCACATTTTTTAAATTATTAATATTTTGAATAATTTTAAATATTAATATTTATTTTTTTGTAGTTAAATATATAATTAACTCCTGCATTTCATAATATATCAACAGTTTAGATGTAATTAACATTATCATTCCCTAAATTTGAATTACAAACTTAAAAGCAACAAGACACTTCATTTATGTTTAGAATTCCCGAAATGCACGATTACATGAATTGCAAATATCACTTTGTCTACTTGCTTTATAATTGAAAATCAAGAAATTTCGGGAGGATAACCTCATGGTTATCCAAGTGCACGACGTAGACTTGGTCAATCAAACACTATCGATTAGAATCGACATTATGTAATCAACCATGTCTAATATACACCTAGAGAACAATAGGAATGCTACCGAAATATCTCAACTATCGACTATTCAAGCAATTTTAATAGATAGAGATGATATTTACAAAATCATATAATCGTGCATTTCAAGACTGTCCACACAGACAATTTAAGATCCAATAACTATATGTTGACCTCAACATAATAAGTTAAAGATTCTTAAACGGGTTTCTAAGCTTTTGTGTTGCACACAAAGATCACAACTTACGTCATAACATGACTTTTTATTCATTAACGTAAAATGCATAATTTTACAAATAATGAATTAACACACACATCTATCACATTTTTAAAATTATTAATATTTTGAATAATTTTAAATATTAATATTTAATTGTTTAC
Source organism: Adenophora triphylla var. japonica (assembly GCA_022495995.1). Taxonomy (NCBI): domain Eukaryota; kingdom Viridiplantae; phylum Streptophyta; class Magnoliopsida; order Asterales; family Campanulaceae; genus Adenophora; species Adenophora triphylla. The sequence continues at coordinate 111,950 of JAFEMH010005955.1, forward strand.
TGTAAAATATATAATTAACTCCTGCATTTCATAATATATTAACAGTTTAGATGTAATTAACATTACCATTCCCTAAATTGGAATTACAAACTTAGAAACAACAAGACACTTCATTTAGATTTAGAATTGGGGTTGGCTTCTATCCCATCCCGAAATGCACGATTATATGAATTGCATATATCACTTTGTCAACTTATTTTATATTCGAAAATCACGAAATTTCGGCAGCATAACCCCACAGTTCTCCAAGTGCATTACGTAGACTTGGTTAATAAAACACTATCGATTAGAATAGACAGTGTGTAATCAACCATGTCTAGTATACATCTAGAGAACAATAGGAATACAACCGAAATATCTCAACTATCGACTATTCAAGCAATTTTAAAAGACAAAGATGATATTTACAAAATCATATAATTGTGAATTTGAAGACTGTCCACACAAACAATTTAAGAATCGATAACTACATGTTGACCTCAACATGATAAGTTAAAGATTTTTCAACGGGTTTCTAAGCTTTTGTGTTGCACACAAACATCACAACGTTACGTCGTAACATGACTTTTTATTCATCACCGTAAAATGCATAATTTTACAACAATGAATTAAAACACAAATCTATCACAATTTTTAAAATATTAATATTTTTGAATAATTTTAAATATTAATATTTAAGTTTTTGTTGTAAAATATATAATTAACTCTTACATTTCATAATATATTAACAGTTTAGATGTAATTAACATTACCATTCCCTGAATTTGAATTACAAACTTTAAAGCGACAAGACACTTCATTTAAGTTTAGAATTGGGGTTGGCTTCTATATCCCATCCCGAAATGCACGATTATATGAATTGCAAATATCACTTTGTCTACTTGCTTTATAATCGAAAATCAAGAAATTTCGGCAGCATAACCTCATGGTTCTCCAAGTGCACGACGTTGACTTGGTCAATCAAACACTATCGATTAGAATCGACAGTATGTAATCAACCATGTCTAATATACACCTAGAGAACAATAGTAATGCAAGCGAAATATCTCAACTATCGACTATTCAAGCAATTTTAATGGACAAAGATGATATTTACAAAATCATATAATCGTGTATTTCAAGACAGTCCATACCGATAATTTAAGAATCAATGACTATATGTTGACCTCAACATGATAAGTTAAAGATTCTTAAACATGTTTCTAAGCTTTTGTGTTTCACACAAAGATCACAATGTTACGTCGTAACATGACTTTTTATTCATTACCATAAAATGCATAATTTTACAATAATGAATTAAAATACTCATCCATCATATATTTAAAATTATTAATATTTTGAATAATTTTAAATATTAATATTTAATTCTTTGTTGTAAATTATATAATTAACTCCTGCATTTCATAATATATTAACAGTTTAGATGTAATTAACATTACTATTCCCTAAATTTGAATTACAAACTTAAAAGCAACAAGACACTTCATTTAGGTTTAGAATTGGGGTTTGCTTCTATATCCCATCCCGAAATGCACGATTGTATGAATTGCAAATATCACTTTGCCTACTTGCTTTATAATTAAAAATCACAAAATTTCGGCAGCATAACCCCACGGTTCTCCAAGTGCACGACGTAGATTTGGTTAATCAAACACTATCGATTAGAATCGACAGTATGTGATCAACCATGTCTAGTATACACCTAGAGAACAATAGGAATACAATCGAAATATCTCAACTATCGACTATTCAAGCAATTTTTATAGACAAAGATGATATTTACAAATCGTGCATTTCAAGACTGTCCACATGGACAATTTAAGAATCAATGACTACATGTTGATCTCAACATGATAAGTTAAAGATTCTTAAACGGGTTTCTAAGCTTTTGTGTTGCACACAAACATCACAACGTTACGTCGTAACAAGACTTTTTATTCATTACTATAAAATGCATAATTTTACAATAATGAATTAACACACACATCTATTACATTTTTTAAATTAATAATATTTTGAATAATTTTAAATATTAATATTTAATTTTTTGTTATAAAATTTATAATTAACTCCTACATTTCATAATATATTAACAGTTTAGATGTAATTAACATTATCATTCCTAAATTTGAATTACAAACTTAAAAGCAACAAGACACTTCATTTAGGTTTAGAATTGAGGTTGACTTCTATATCCCATACCAAAGTGCCGTCTTGAGTAAAAATTCTACCCCAAACACAAAGTATATAGGAACTCTTAGGCTTAGCAGTGGTAAAGAAACAGGTAAAGAAACAAGAATACCAAGATCAACAAGTAAGTTTTAAAGATAGAATTTCACATGAACAAATCTGGTCTAGTGAATGTCAAGTATATAGGAACTCTTACGATTATCTATCCAACTACGATCTTCTCCAGACATAATTAACTCCTGCATTTAATAATATATTAACAGTTTAGATGTAATTAACATTACCATTACCTAAATTTGAATTACAAACTTAAAAGCAACAAGACACTTTATTTAGGTTTAGAATTGGGGTTGAATTCTATTCCATCCCGAAATGCACGATTATATGAATTGCAAATATCACTTTGTCTACTTGCTTTATAATCGAAAATCAAGAAATTTTGGCACCATAACCCCATGGTTCTCCAAGTGTACGACGTAGACTTGGTCAATCAAGCACTATCGATTAGAATCGAGAGTATGTAACCATGTCTAGTATACACCTAGAGAACAATAGGAATGCAACCGAAATATCTCAACTATCGACTATTCAAGCAATTTTAATAGACAAAGATGATATTTATAAAATCATATAATCGTGCATTTCAAGACTGTCCACACAGACAATTTAAGAAACAATGACTACACGTTGACCTCAACATGATAAGTTAAAGATCCTTAAATGAGTTTTTACGCTTTTGTGTTGCTCACAATATTACGTCGTAACATGACTTTTTATTCATTACCGTAAAATGCATAATTTGCAATAATGAATTAACACACAAATCTATCATATTTTTTAAATTATTAATATTTTGAATAATTTTAAATATTAAGATTTAATTCTTCGTTGTAAAATATATAATTAACTCTTGCATTTTATAATATATTAACAGTTTAGATGTAATTAACATTACCATTCCCTAAATTTGAATTACAAACTTAAAAGCAACAAGACACTTCATTTAGGTTTTGAATTGGGGTTGGCTTCTATCCCATCTCGAAATGTACGATTATATGAATTGCAAATATGACTTTGTCTACTTTCTTTATAATCGAAAATAGAGAAATTTCGGCAGCATAACACATGGTTCTCCAAATGCACGACGTAGACTTGGTCAATCAAACATATCGACAATATGTAATCAACCATGCCTAGTATACACTAGAGAACAATAGGAATGCAACAAAAATATCTCAACTATCGACTACTCAAGTAATTTTAATAGGCAAAGATTATATTTACAAAATCATATAATCGTGCATTTCAAGACTGTCCATACGGATAATTTAAGAATCAATGACTATATGTTGACCTCAACATGATAAGTTAAAGAGTCTTAAACGGGTTTCTAAGCTTTTGTGTTGCACACAAACATCACAACGTTACGTCGTAACATGACTTTTTATTCATTACCGTAAAATGCCTAATTTTACAATAAAGAATTAACACACACATCTATCATATTTTTCAAATTATTACTATTTTGAATAATTTTAAATATTAATATTTAGTTTTTTGTTGTAAAATATATAGTTAACTCCGACATTTCATAATATATTAAAAGTTTAGATGTAATTAACAAAACCATTCCCTAAATTTGAATTACAAACTTAAAAGCAACAAGACACTTCATTTAGGTTTAGAATTGGGGTTGACTTCTATATCACATCCCGAAATTCACGATTATATGAATTGCAAATATCACTTTGTCTACTTGCTTTATAATCGAAAATCATGAAATTTTAGCAACATAACCCCATGGTTCTCCAAGTGCACGACGTAGACTTGGTCAATCAAACACTATCGATTAGATTCGACAGTATGTAATCAACCATGTCTAATATACACCTAGAAAATAATAGGAATGTGTTTTGGTAGAAAAAACAATAATGTCGAATCTTGACTTATGAAAGTGTATGGATTTAATAATAAGGAGGGGACTTTGGAATTTGATTAAATGGAACAAACGGATGCTAAAATGAAGAAACACAATCAAGGACACAACAATATAACGAGGAAAGCCCTTGAGTCAAATGATCTCGCCGGCATAAAACCTCGGGAGGTTAGGTCACCTTCCTTACCAAAAATCCACTAAGTGTTACTCGGTTACATGATAATGGAGAGCAATGGAGATTACAATGAGAGTGTGTTCAGTGTGCGTGTGAGAATGTGTGTACGAGAACGTGTGTGTTTGTGAGTCTCCCTGCCCTATTAATAGTAAAGCCTAACAAGAAAAATAACAAAATCCCTATAATCTCGGCCTTATCCCTTATCTTTTCAACCAACGTCTCTTGACTTGGTCTCCTTAGCGTGGATGGAAGAAGTTCACGTGCTGATAATAGTGATCCCAAAAATATCTCCATAATAGCTGTAAATAAAGAGTGGTTAATAAAACATAAAAATAATTTATGCGTAACTTACAGGAAATCAGGATCTCGACATGCAGGAACGATTCATGATGTCGACATGTGAAAAATCTGGCCATAACAATTGCCCCCAAACTTATCACTTCGTGGAATACGAAGAGGTAAGTTTCCAAACTCCGAGTAACTGGCGGACATGATTTGACAACATTCGGTGGTGAAGAAAATAAAGAAGAAGTCAAGCCGTCGTCATCTCTCAAAATGTCAACATGTAAGAATAGTTTATCCTGTCTTTCTATTCCTGCTAATCTTCCTTTTCCTCAATGCTTAAACTTTCTCTTCAGATTCAAAGGCAATTGCTTCAGGCTTAGAATTTGATCTGGAAGATTTGGATGCTCTTGTTGGTGCTTTTCCTGCTAAGTCTGATGTTAGGCCACCAATTGTCCCAAAGAAACAAGTCCAGACGGGTGAAAGTACTGGCATTGGTTCAAGGGTAAAGAAGAGGAAGGCTGTAGAGAGTGAGACTATCGAAGTTACGCATGCGGATATTTTTTAGATTTGAAGGCAGGAGAGGTGAAGAAGAAGCTTCAAGGATTAGTAACCAATGTAAGATGTTACTAAACTATTCTGACTGTTCCATAGCTCTATTATTTGCTGATTTGGAACTTTATGGTGTTTTCTTAACAGGCAATGGGATGTTTGGAGTCCCAAGTGGAAGATATGGCTAAGATCAATGAGCAATTTAAGAAGAGCGCTAAGAGTGATATGGATCAGGCCAAGAAGGAAGATGCTTTTTGGGAGAAGAAGTTTTAACGAGCAGAAAGAGGAACAGAAGAAGACGGTGAAGGGGTTGTTAGCAATCTGACTTCTATTGAGGGTGGCTATCAAAATGAAATAAATGAAGTAAGGAATCCTGGAAGTTGGTTGCTGCCAAAGCCATGTTAAAGATCAAAATCAAGATGATGGAAGAACATAAAGATGGAAAATCTAAGGTTTGGAAGGTTGAGACCGAGTATGAAAAATTGAAGAATCTGTTGGGTGAAAAAGTGGATGAAGGAGAGGTGTCATCTAACCCTAAGGATGTGACGGTTGAAGTAGAAGGATAGAAGAAGGATGAGGAAGACAGAACTCCCTCGGCACACCTGCAACAGATGCTAAGTGAAGAAAAATTCAAGTTAGTTTTTCAAGTTGTTTTGTTTGATGATGATTTCGGGGGCTGAGTCCCAAAGAAATTTTTATTTATTTTGGTATGTTCCTGGTCCATAAGGACCGAAGACAATTTATCTCAAGTGTTGGGTTGGTTCAACACTCTGCTTTTAGTTTTATGTTGTTTGGATGTTGGAGCGGGCCAACTGAATTTGGAAACGTTTTATGGTAGTCTTAATAGTATTTAGTATCTTAGTGTTTAGAAAAAACTTTTGTTAGCAACTTCTGTGCATGTCATGCTTTGATCCCTGATGCTAAAGTATTATCATAGGATGTTGACATAATAAAATGTCATATTTTTGTTTTCGAGTGAAGACATGAGAATGTCATAACCGGATGTACTTAAGATGACAGGAATATGCCATAACCAATTGAATCATTCTTAAGATCAATCATTTGACTGAGTGGAAATGGGTAAGCTATACAAGTTTCCTCATATAGGCCCATCCCACACCTCAACCAATGAGATATCGTGCGCTCCAGGCGAAGGTGTAGAAACCTAACTTTCGGAGAAAGAGGTAATTAACTCTTTAAACCTTAGAAGGGATTATGTACCTTAACTTTAGAAGAGGTGGCCAGCCTCTAGCGGAGGAGATTTCGTTGTCACTTTAGCTTGAGCACTTTGATATGTCCCTACTTTTGTATGTCATCATCTCGCAAGACAGAGACATGTTAGAGATGGACGTCAACTATGTTGACGTCCCTTCACAGGTTGTGTTAGCAACATCTTATTTTGAAGTAAATAAATAAAAAATATGACAAATAGGGAAATGAAAGGATACTCAAATTCAATAAATGAAAAGACCAATAGAGGATTGTCCATACCTGGGATGATGTAAGTTTTAGGAAGGCATTGCCTAGATGTAATACCTTTTAAGATGAATGGCATTCCAACTTCGTGGGATCATTTGGCCATCCAAGGTTGATAAGCGATATGCTCCTTTCCCGGCCTGTGCATCGATCAGGTAGGGACCTTCCCACTTTGGGGCAAGCTTGCCTGCGTTGAGCTCTTTTGTATTTTTGAAATGCCTTTCGTAAGACTTTGGAATCTTCTAAGCCTTACATTTTTGTTGTAAGACCTGGCTACTCTTTGCTGAGATGCTGCCATCCGGATTTTGGCCATATCTCTTAGTTCGTCTATAGTATCTAAATCATGTGTCAAGATGTCCTTATTATGTTCAGATGTCAACAAACCATATCTTGCTGTAGGTAACAGAACTTCTGCTGGAATGTCTGACTCTGACCCAAACACTAGAGAGTAGGGTGTCTGACCAGTAGCATTTTTGGATGTCGTCCTGTCAGCCCATAAGACCATTGGTAGCTCTTCAGCCCATCTTCCCTTCTTTTGGTCTAGCCTTCTCTTTAAGTTGCTCAGGATAATGTTGTTGCTTGATTCTGCTTGTCCGTTTGCTTGAGGGTGAACGGGTGAAGATGTCACCATCTTAACTCCCTACCTTGTCAAGAAGTCCTGCGTTTTCCGACTGATAAACTGGGAGCCATTGTCTGAAGATATTCCAAACTTGCTGAATATGTTCCTTTTGATGAAAGAAATAACTTCCTTGTCGCGAACCTGTACATATGCTTCAGCTTCTACCCATTTGGAGAAGTAATCTATCATGGCTAGTAGAAAAACTTTTCCTCCCGAAGCTCTTGGCAATTTCCCTACGATATCCATTCCCCAAACCATGAATGGCCATGGCGACAAGATAGGATGCAGCAATTCAGCTGGTTGATGTAGGATGTCGCCGTGCTGCTGACAGGAGTCACATTTCTTTGCATAATCTGCCGCGTCTTTTCGCATTGTGGGCCAAAAGTAGCCCATATTTAGAGCCTTGGTATATGGGCTTCTGCCCCCGGTATGATTTCCACATTGCCCTTCATACAGCTCCATTAAAACCTGTTGTGCTCAGTCTGCTTCTAGACATCTCAAGTAGTGACCTGCAGCAGATTTCCTAAACAAAAGTTATCGATAAGTAAATACTTAGATGACCTTACCCTGGATGCTCGAGTGTTTGTCTCTTCTGCTGAGATTGTATCATCTTGGAGATACTTGATTATAGGGGCTGTCCATGAGGTTGCTACTGGACTGGGAAGGATGTCGACATCTAAGGCAAACAACTCAAGACGTTCAATTGCTGGGATGTCAACATGCACAATTGGAACACTTCTCTGTGAAATGCTTTTGAAGGCTGAGCCTAAGTTTGCCAGAGCATCTGCTTGTGAGTTTTCTTCTCACGGCACCTGCTCCAAAGTAAATGTTTTGAATTTGGCCGCCATGATTTTCACTATTTCCAAATATGTCGTCATCTTCACATTTTTTTTCTATGTAGGACCCGTTGTAATGGTTGACAATCAGCAAAGAATCCAAAAACACCCTGATGTGCTTGATATCCAGGTCCTGGGCCACTTGTAAGCTTGCAATTAATGCCTCGTACTCTGCCTCATTATTGGTAGCTTTAAAGCTACTTGGTGATGGATTGTGGTATTATGTCCCCTTGTGGCGACTTTAGTACGACTCCAAGACTTATTCCTCTCATGTTCCAAGCGCCATCTGTATAGAGTGTCCATATTCTTGAGATGTCATCATCCTGTAATTGCTGAAACTCTATTTCTTGTTGCAATGGTTGGACTAAAGTCGCCCACAAAATCACCTAGAGCCCGAGATTTTATTGTTGTTCTTGGCTCATATTTGATGTCGTAAGTGCTTAACCGCACGGACCACTTAGCCATCCTACCCGACATCTCTGGTTTTCTCATGACATTCTTAATAGGATAGTTAGTACGCACAGAATTATAGTATGTGTTTCAAAATAGTGTCTTAATTTAATGGATGCGGTTATTAAAGCTAGAATTAACTTTTGTAAATGAGAATACCGGTCTCCGCATCTAAGAGTGTCTTACTTATATAATAGATGGGTTGTTGAAGACCATCTCGCTCTGTTACCAAGACTGCGCTTACAGCGCTTTCTGATACTGCTGGGTAGATGTAGAGGTGTTCGCCTTCCCGAGGTTTGGCCAATAACGGAGGTGTAGACAAGTAAGTTTTGAGGTCTTGAAAATCTTGTTCATGGTGGTCCTCCCACTAGAACTTTTTGTTCTTTCTTAAGATGTCATAGAAGGGCTTGCATCGATCGGATGATTTGGAGATGAACCGGTGAGTACAAAGAACCTTCCCTGTCAATCTTTGGATGTCCTTGACGGATTGAGGTGATGACAAGTTGATAATGGTGCGAACTTGCTCCGGGGTGGCTTCAATGCCTCTCTTAGTCATCATGTAACCTAAGAACTTTCCTGCCTTCATTTCGAAATTGCATTTTGCTGGATTGAGTTTCATATTGAAACAATCCAAGATGTCGAAGGCCTGAGATAGGTTGGTTTATGTGGTCTTCAGCTTTCTTGGATTTCACCACCATGTCATCAATGTATACCTCCACCGTGTCCCCAATCTGGTCCTTGAACATCTTGTTCACGAGCCTTTGCTATGTTGCACCTACATTTTTTAGTCCAAAAGGCATAGCAATATAACAATAGATACCTGTGGGTGTTATGAAGGTGGTGTCCTCTTGATCAGATGGCTCTAGGCCATTATGGGGAGGTTCCAGCAAGTTGTCTCGATTACTCTCATCAAAGATGATTGGTAGGATGTGGACATCCTGGATGGTCTTTCTGGCTTCTCCCCCTTTGATTCCTTGGTGTGTCGCTTTGCGGCGTAATAGGAAGTGCCACAAATCTCCTAACCCTCCACCGATGAAGTTGATCACCTTTGTCGATGTTGGAGGAGAAACCGGTCGCTCGACTTCATGTGGAACCTCTCGCATTTTCTCGCCTTCTCCTTTCTCGGGACCCCGAAACTCCTTAAGATGTCCCTTCGAGAGCAAGTAGCCGATCTCCTTTCTTAGTGCTATGCGCCTTCTATGATATGCCCGAAGTGTTCATGGTAAGCGCACCATTTTGACTTGTCATGCCATCCCGTGGATTGCTATCGGTCTTCTTTGGCCATCTTGCTTTTTCTCCAAGGTTACCCCATTGCACAAAGCACACCCGAAATGTCAACGTAAAAGCAATAGTCGAAATATTAGGAACATTATCGCTATCTTCATCCTCACCCTCAATTGAATTAATTTTCTTTGTTATCGGTTCTCGGATAAGGATTGGAACGGTTGTTCTGCGGTGGGATGATTCGGTCTTCTGTCCGGATTGTCATATGTCGACAACTTGGATGAGGACTTTGATCTTCGCAGCTCATCTTCCTCCAATCTTATGAATTTTAGGGCCCCCGCTTCTGATTTCTTCCAACCGTTTGCAAGGAGTCATCACCGGATCTTGATAGTGCTTTGTGAATCTTTCTTGACCCCATTTTGAATGCTTCGTAATTTGTCGACATGTCGAGATTGGGAATTTCTAGCACTTCTTTGTTAAACCGGTGGACATATTCCTTCAAGGTCTCATTAGGCTGCTGGGTCACATTGTAGAGGTCGCTTGTCAGCTTCTCGAATTGTCGACTGCATGAGAATTGGTTATAGAACATGTTGATAAGATGGGCGTATGAACCAATTGAGCCTAGGGGTTGCCTAATCAGCCATATAGAGCCGATCTGACCAAGGTTGATCCAAATCCTCTGCCTGCAAGCAAGCTTCACTGAATTGAAGTGGGATATGCACTATCTCCATCTTCTCCTGATAGTGGGCAACGTGCTCTTCTGGATCTGTGCTGCCGTCATACAACTTCATGGATGGAACGCTAAAACGCTTCGGGATGTCGACATTTGAAATTGTTGGGACAAACCGGACCGATTGTAGCAATTCCGAGATCTTGGTTGGATTAGAGGGGTTATGCACTGGTACATTCATTTTCAGCTCTCTAAGGTCCTACATACGCTTGGCTAACGGATTACTGCAAAAGGGTCACCAAGCGGGAATATGATTGAAAGCATTATTATAAAAATATTATTAAGCAAACCAGTGTTGTTTACGGCTGAGGTAACAACGGTGTTGTCAGTGAATGGCATGAAAGAGGTGAATCCAGTTGGGGGTGGTGTCAGCAAAGTGTCATCAGATTAAGGTGTCGACATCTTGGAAGGTGTCGACATCTTGGAAGGTGTCGACATCTTGGAAGGTGTCGACATCCTGGAAAGTGTCGACATCATTGAAGGTGTCGTCTCATGAGTCTGAGATGGGCTGCCCATTGGAATGAATTCATTCTGAAACGGAGATCCTCCACCGGTTTTAAAGGCGATATTCCTTGCGCGCATTGGCGAGATGTTCTTGGCCGGGATGCAATGAGCTTCGATCTTGCTGCATCTTGATCATATCATTGGCCAAAAACTTTGAGTTACTATCCCGGTTATCCGGCCTACGATTCAACATGGTCAAGGCACTTTGGATGTCGGCATCCACATTAGAAGACCACTGCCTTTTGGGAAGATGGCGGGCCGCATCATCGAGGCTTCGATTGAGGAGGTGGCGGCAACGAGGTTGCCTTGCCCCGCACGACGGAGTAACGATGATTGTCTTGCCGGCGGCGGAAACCTTCGGGTTAGTTGACATGATGAATCGTTTTAGGAAATGATCCAAATAATCAATAGACCAAATGGCCCCTCGGTGGGCGCCAAATTGTTTTGGTAGAAAAAAACAATAATGTCGAATCTTGACTTATGAAAGTGTATGGATTTAATAATAAGGAGGGGACTTTGGAATTTGATTAAATGGAACAAACGGATGCTAAAATGAAGAAACACAATCAAGGACACAACAATATAACGAGGAAAGCCCTTGAGTCAAATGATCTCGCCGGCATAAAACCTCGGGAGGTTAGGTCACCTTCCTTACCAAAAATCCACTAAGTGTTACTCGGTTACATGATAATGGAGAGCAATGGAGATTACAATGAGAGTGTGTTCAGTGTGCGTGTGAGAATGTGTGTACGAGAACGTGTGTGTTTGTGAGTCTCCCTGCCCTATTAATAGTAAAGCCTAACAAGAAAAATAACAAAATCCCTATAATCTCGGCCTTATCCCTTATCTTTTCAACCAACGTCTCTTGACTTGGTCTCCTTAGCGTTGATGGAAGAAGTTCACGTGCTGATAATAGTGATCCCGAAAATATCTCCATAATAGCTGTAAATAAAGAGTGGTTAATAAAACATAAAAATAATTTATGCGTAACTTACAGGAAATCAGGATCTCGACATGCAGGAACGATTCATGATGTCGACATGTGAAAAATCTGGCCATAACAGAATGTAACCGAAATATCTCAACTATCGATTATTCAAGCAATTTTAATAGACAAAGATGATATTTACAAAATCATATAATCGTGCATTTCAAGACTGTTCAGACGGACAATTTAAGAATCAATAACTACATGTTGACCTCAACATGATAAGTTAAAGATTCTTAAATGGGTTTCTAAGCATTTGTGTTGCACACAAAGATCACAACGTTACGTCGTAACATGACTTTTTATTCATTACCGTAAATTGCATAATTTATTATAATGAACTAACATACTCATCTATCACATTTTTTAAATTATTAATATTTTGAATAATTTTAAATATTAATATTTAATTTTCTGTTGTAAAATATATAATTAACTTCTGCATTTCATAATATATTAACAGTTTAGATGTAATTAACATTACCATTCCCTATATTTGAATTACAAATTAAAAGCAACAAGACACTTCATTTAGGTTTAGAATTGGGGTTGGCTTCTATCCCATCCCGAAATGCCCGATTATATGAATTACAAATATCACTTTGTCTACTAGCTTTATATCGACAGTATGTAATCAACCATGTCTAGTATACACCTAGAGAACAATAGGAATGCAACCGAAATATCTCAACTATCGACTATTCAAACAATTTTAATTGACAAAGATGATATTTACAAAATCATATAATCATGCACTTCAAGACTGTCCATACGGACAATTTAAGAATCAATGACTACATGTTGACCTCAACATGATAAGTTAAAGATTCTTAAACGGGTTTCTAAGCTTTTGTGTTGCACTCAAACATCACAACATTACGTCGTAACATGACTTTTTATTCATTAACATAAATGCATAATTTTACAATAATGAATTAACACACACATCTATCACATTTTTTAAATTATTAATATTTTGAATAATTTTAAATATTAATATTTAATTTTTTGTAGTTAAATATATAATTAACTCCTGCATTTCATAATATATTAACAGTTTAGATGTAATTAACATTATCATTCCCTAAATTTGAATTATAAACTTAAAAGCAACAAGACACTTCATTTATGTTTATAATTGGGGTTGGCTTCCATATTCTATCCCGAAATGCACGATTACATGAATTGCAAATATCACTTTGTCTACTTGCTTTATAATTGAAAATCAAGAAATTTCGGCAGGATAACCTCATGGTTCTCCAAGTGCACGACGTAGACTTGGTCAATCAAACACTATCGATTAGAATCGACATTATGTAATCAACCATATCTAATGTACACCTAGAGAACAATATGAATGCTACCGAAATATCTCAACTATCGACTATTCAAGCAATTTTAATAGATAGAGATGATATTTACAAAATCATATAATCGTGCATTTCAAGACTGTCCACATAGACAATTTAAGATCCAATAACTATATGTTGACCTCAACATAATAAGTTAAAGATTCTTAAACGGGTTTCTAAGCTTTTGTGTTGCACACAAAGATCACAACTTACGTCGTAACATGACTTTTTATTCATTAACGTAAAATGCATAATTTTACAATAATGAATTAACACACACATCTATCACATTTTTAAAATTATTAATATTTTGAATAATTTTAAATATTAATATTTAATTCTTTGTTGTAAAATATATAATTAACTACTGCATTTCATAATATATTAACAGTTTAGATGTAATTAACATTACCATTCCCTAAATTGGAATTACAAACTTAGAAGCAACAAGACACTTCATTTAGGTTTAGAATTGGGGTTGGCTTCTATCCCATCCTGAAATGTACGATTATATGAATTGCATATATTACTTTGTCAACTTGTTTTATAATCGAAAATCACGAAATTTCGGCAGCATAACCCCACGGTTCTCCAAGTGCATTACGTAGACTTGGTTAATAAAACACTATCGATTAGAATCGACAGTATGTAATCAACCATATCTAGTATACATCTAGAGAACAATAGGAATACAACTGAAATATCTCAACTATCGACTATTCAAGCAATTTTAAAAGACAAAGATGATATTTACAAAATCATATAATTGTGAATTTCAAGACTGTCCACACAAACAATTTAAGAATCAATGACTACATGTTGACCTCAACATGATAAGTTAAAGATTCTTCAACGGGTTTCTAAGCTTTTGCGTTGCACACAAACATCACAACGTTACGTCGTAACATGACTTTTTATTCATCACCGTAAAATGCATAATTTTACAACAATGAATTAAAACACAAATCTATCACATTTTTTAAAATATTAATATTTTTGAATAATTTTAAATATTAATATTTAAGTTTTTGTTGTAAAATATATAATTAACTCTTACATTTCATAATATATTAACAGTTTAGATGTAATTAACATTACCATTCCCTGAATTTGAATTACAAACATAAAAGCAACAAGACACTTCATTTAAGTTTAGAATTGGGGTTTGCTTCTATATCCCATTCCGAAATGCACGATTGTATGAATTGCAACTATCACTTTGCCTACTTGCTTTATAATTAAAAATCACAAAATTTCGGCAGCATAACCCCACGGTTCTCCAAGTGCACGACGTAGATTTGGTTAATCAAACACTATCGATTAGAATCGACAGTATGTGATCAACCATGTCTAGTATACACCTAGAGAATAATAGGAATGCAACCGAAATATCTCAACTATCGACTATATTCAAGCTATTTTAATAGACAAAGATGATATTTACAAATCTTGCATTTCAAGACTGTCCACATGGACAATTTAAGAATCAATGACTACATGTTGACCTCAACATGATAAGTTAAAGATTCTTAAACGGGTTTCTAAGCTTTTTTGTTGCACACAAACATCACAACGTTACGTCGTAACAAGACTTTTTATTCATTACCATAAAATGCATAATTTTACAATAATGAATTAACACACACATCTATTACATTTTTTAAATTACTAATATTTTGAATAATTTTAAATATTAATATTTAATTCTTTGTTATAAAATTTATAATTAACTCCTACATTTCATAATATATTAACAGTTTAGATGTAATTAACATTATCATTCCTAAATTTGAATTACAAACTTAAAAGCAACAATACACTTCATTTAGGTTTAGAATTGGGGTTGACTTCTATATCCCATACCAAAATGCACGATTTTATGAAATGCGAATATCACTTTGTCTACTTGCTTTAGAATTGAAAATCAAGAAATTTCGGCAGCATAACCCCATGGTTCTCCAAGTGCACGATGTAGACTTGGTCAATCAAACACTATCGATTAGAATCGACATTATGTAATCAACCATGTCTAATATACACCTAGAGAACAATAGGAATGCTACCTAAGCTAGTAACTAGTTAGACTTGGTATGCACACCATTTAGACTTATCCTTCCAAGCCGTTGGTTTTTCATTCTTCCTGGGCCATCTTGCTATTTTGCCCAAGTTGTTCATTGCACATAATAGTCCTGCAATATTGACAGAAAATCAATAGTCATCAATTTTTAGAAATTCAGAATCATCATTATCTATAGCATTGAACAACATTTCATTGTTGTACTTTTGAGTTTCTTGTTGATTTTTTAAGTACTCCATCATGTTGTTCATGTTAGTGACAAAATCAAAGGTCAACTCCTAATGAATCACGGCTGAAGAGGTAACAACTGTTGAACTTGGTTGAATTGGCATTCCCATTGTATTTGAAACTTAAATTCCAGATGCTCCAGTCCTTCCTGAAACATTCTGAGTATCTTGACTAGAACTTGGATTGCTCATCTTGAAATTTTCTTAGCAAACTTAAAAAACCAAAGTTCCCACAGACAGCGCCAAATTGTTTTGGTCAATTTCTTGTAGGCTTTGAAATTGAACTTTTAGTGGAATGATTTTGGGCACAAATGGAATATAAGAATGAGAAAATTCAAGATGTGACGCCAAGATGTAACGAGGAAATCCCTTGATCAATTGATCTCTGGCACAAAACCTCGGGAGGTTTTAGGAAACCTACCTAAAACCAAAATGTTTCTGATATTTTTTGAGTGATTAGAAAGTGGAATTATAGAAAGAGTTACAAAATTGTCGTCCATGGCGCCTGTCCCTAGCTCTCTTTTTATACCCCAAAAATAATAAAGTAATTTACTTGTAACCGAAAATCCCTAAAAATCCGGGGCAGGTTGCTAAAGATATGGAGCCGTTGCCATGACTTGATCTCCGTTAGAAAGGCATTTGAAATAGGTAAGACTTGGTCGTTGATCTCTGCGTAGTATTTATCTCCTGAAAAATAGGAACAACTTGTACTGCATATTCAAGTTGTCAAGAAATAGGACGTCATGTCAAAGATGCTGAAGAATGAAGATGCTAAAGAACCATACTAGCCAAGATGTCCGTGCCGTCTTGAGTAAAAATTCTACCCCAAACACAAAGTATATAGGAACTCTTAGGCTTAGCAGTGGTAAAGAAACAGGTAAAGAAACAAGAATACCAAGATCAACAAGTATGTTTTAAAGATAGAATTTCACATGAACAAATCTGGTCTAGTGAATGTCAAGTATATAGGAACTCTTACGATTATCTATCCAACTACGATCTTCTCCATACATAATTAACTCCTGCATTTAATAATATATTAACAGTTTAGATGTAATTAACATTACCATTACCTAAATTTGAATTACAAACTTAAAAGCAACAAGACACTTTATTTAGGTTTAGAATTGGGGTTGAATTCTATTCCATCCCGAAATGCATGATTATATGAATTGCAAATATCACTTTGTCTACTTGCTTTATAATCGAAAATCAAGAAATTTTGGCACCATAACCCCATGGTTCTCCAAGTGTACGACGTAGACTTGGTCAATCAAGCACTATCGATTAGAATCGAGAGTATGTAACCATGTCTAGTATACACCTAGAGAACAATAGGAATGCAACCGAAATATCTCAACTATCGACTATTCAAGCAATTTTAATAGACAAAGATGATATTTATAAAATCATATAACCGTGCATTTCAAGACCTGGCCACACACTGCAATTTAAGAAACAATGACTACATGTTGACCTCAACATGATAAGTTAAAGATCCTTAAATGAGTTTTTACGCTTTTGTGTTGCTCACAAACATCACAATATTACGTCGTAACATGACTTTTTATTCATTACCGTAAAATGCATAATTTGCAATAATGAATTAACACACAAATCTATCATATTTTTTAAATTATTAATATTTTGAATAATTTTAAATATTAAGATTTAATTCTTCGTTGTAAAATATATAATTAACTCTTGCATTTTATAATATATTAACAGTTTAGATGTAATTAACATTACCATTCCCTAAATTTGAATTACAAACTTAAAAGCAACAAGACACTTCATTTAGGTTTTGAATTGGGGTTGGCTTCTATCCCATCCCGAAATGCACGATTATATGAATTGCAAATATCACTTTGTCTACTTTCTTTATAATCGAAAATAGAGAAATTTCGGCAGCATAACACATGGTTCTCCAAATGCACGACGTAGACTTGGTCAATCAAACATATCGACAATATGTAATCAACCATGTCTAGTATACACCTAGAGAACAATAGGAATGCAACAAAAATATATCAACTATCGACTACTCAAGCAATTTTAATAGGCAAAGATGATATTTACAAAATCATATAATCGTGCATTTCAAGACTGTCCATACGGATAATTTAAGAATCAATGACTACATGTTGACCTCAACATGATAAGTTAAAGATTCTTAAACGGGTTTCTAAGCTTTTGTGTTGCACACAAACATCACAACGTTACGTCGTAACATGACTTTTTATTCATTACCGTAAAATGCCTAATTTTACAATAAAGAATTAACACACACATCTATCATATTTTTCAAATTATTACTATTTTGAATAATTTTAAATAATAATATTTAATTTTTTGTTGTAAAATATATAGTTAACTCCTACATTTCATAATATATTAAAAGTTTAGATGTAATTAACAAAACCATTCCCTAAATTTGAATTACAAACTTAAAAGCAACAAGACACTTCATTTAGGTTTAGAATTGGGGTTGACTTCTATATCACATCCCGAAATTCACGATTATATGAATTGCAAATATCACTTTGTCTACTTGCTTTATAATCGAAAATCATGAAATTTTAGCAACATAACCCCATGGTTCTCCAAGTGCACGACGTAGACTTGGTCAATCAAACACTATCGATTAGATTCGACAGTATGTAATCAACCATGTCTAATATACACCTAGAAAATAATAGGAATGTAACCGAAATATCTCAACTATTGATTATTTAAGCAATTTTAATAGACAAAGATGATATTTACAAAATCATATAATCGTGCATTTCAAGACTGTTCAGACGATCAATTTAAGAATCAATGACTACATGTTGACCTCAACATGATAAGTTAAAGATTCTTAAACGGGTTTCTAAGCATTTGTGTTGCACACAAAGATCACAACGTTACGTCGTAACATGACTTTTTATTCATTATCGTAAATTGCATAATTTATTATAATGAATTAACATACACATCTATCACATTTTTTTAAATTATTAATATTTTGAATAATTTTAAATATTAATATTTAATTTTCTGTTGTAAAATATATAATTAACTCCTGCATTTCATAATATATTAACAGTTTAGATGTAATTAACATTACCATTCCCTATATTTGAATTACAAATTAAAAGAAACAAGACACTTCATTTAGGTTTAGAATTGGGGTTGGCTTCTATCCCATCCCGAAATGCACGATTATATGAATTACAAATATCACTTTGTCTACTAGCTTTATAATCGAAAATAGAAAAATTTCGGCAGCATAACCCATGGTTCTCCAAGTGCACGACGTAGACTTGGTCAATCAAATATATCGACAGTAGGTAATCAACCATGTCTAGTATACACCTAGAGAACAATAGGAATGCAACCGAAATATCTCAAATATCGACTATTCAAACAATTTTAATAGACAAAGATGATATTTACAAAATCATATAATCATGCATTTCAAGACTGGCCATACGAACAATTTAGAATCAATGACTACATGTTGACCTCAACATGATAAGTTAAAGATTCTTCAACGGGTTTCTAAGCTTTTGTGTTGCACACAAACATCACAACGTTACGTCGTAACATGACTTTTTATTCATCACCGTAAAATGCATAATTTTACAACAATGAATTAAAACACAAATCTATCACATTTTTTAAAATATTAATATTTTTGAATAATTTTAAATATTAATATTTAAGTTTTTGTTGTAAAATATATAGTTAACTCCTACATTTCATAATATATTAAAAGTTTAGATGTAATTAACAAAACCATTCCCTAAATTTGAATTACAAACTTAAAAGCAACAAGACACTTCATTTAGGTTTAGAATTGGGGTTGACTTCTATATCACATCCCGAAATTCACGATTATATGAATTGCAAATATCACTTTGTCTACTTGCTTTATAATCGAAAATCATGAAATTTTAGCAACATAACCCCATGGTTCTCCAAGTGCACGACGTAGACTTGGTCAATCAAACACTATCGATTAGATTCGACAGTATGTAATCAACCATGTCTAATATACACCTAGAAAATAATAGGAATGTAACCGAAATATCTCAACTATTGATTATTTAAGCAATTTTAATAGACAAAGATGATATTTACAAAATCATATACTCGTGCATTTCAAGACTGCTCGAGACGATCAATTTAAGAATCAATGACTACATGTTGACCTCAACATGATAAGTTAAAGATTCTTAAACGGGTTTCTAAGCATTTGTGTTGCACACAAAGATCACAACGTTACGTCGTAACATGACTTTTTATTCATTACCATAAATTGCATAATTTATTATAATGAATTAACATACACATCTATCACATTTTTTTAAATTATTAATATTTTGAATAATTTTAAATATTAATATTTAATTTTCTGTTGTAAAATATATAATTAACTCCTGCATTTCATAATATATTAATGCTTAGATGTAATTAACATTACCATTCCCTATATTTGAATTACAAATTAAAAGAAACAAGACACTTCATTTAGGTTTAGAATTGGGGTTGGCTTCTATCCCATCCCGAAATGCACGATTATATGAATTACAAATATCACTTTGTCTACTAGCTTTATAATCGAAAATAGAAAAATTTCGGCAGCATAACCCATGGTTCTCCAAGTGCACGACGTAGACTTGGTCAATCAAATATATCGACAGTAGGTAATCAACCATGTCTAGTATACACCTAGAGAACAATAGGAATGCAACCGAAATATCTCAAATATCGACTATTCAAACAATTTTAATAGACAAAGATGATATTTACAAAATCATATAATCATGCATTTCAAGACTGGCCATACGAACAATTTAGAATCAATGACTACATGTTGACCTCAACATGATAAGTTAAAGATTCTTCAACGGGTTTCTAAGCTTTTGTGTTGCACACAAACATCACAACGTTACGTCGTAACATGACTTTTTATTCATCACCGTAAAATGCATAATTTTACAACAATGAATTAAAACACAAATCTATCACATTTTTTAAAATATTAATATTTTTGAATAATTTTAAATATTAATATTTAAGTTTTTGTTGTAAAATATATAGTTAACTCCTACATTTCATAATATATTAAAAGTTTAGATGTAATTAACAAAACCATTCCCTAAATTTGAATTACAAACTTAAAAGCAACAAGACACTTCATTTATGTTTAGAATTCCCGAAATGCACGATTACATGAATTGCAACTATCACTTTGTCTACTTGCTTTATAATTGAAAATCAAGAAATTTCGGGAGGATAACCTCATGGTTATCCAAGTGCACGACGTAGACTTGGTCAATCAAACACTATCGATTAGAATCGACATTATGTAATCAACCATGTCTAATATACACCTAGAGAACAATAGGAATGCTACCGAAATATCTCAACTATCGACTATTCAAGCAATTTTAATAGATAGAGATGATATTTACAAAATCATATAATCGTGCATTTCAAGACTGTCCACACAGACAATTTAAGATCCAATAACTATATGTTGACCTCAACATAATAAGTTAAAGATTCTTAAACGGGTTTCTAAGCTTTTGTGTTGCACTCAAACATCACAACGTTACGTCGTAACATGACTTTTTATTCATTAACATAAATGCATAATTTTACAATAATGAATTAACACACACATCTATCACATTTTTTAAATTATTAATATTTTGAATAATTTTAAATATTAATATTTAATTGTTTGTAGTTAAATATATAATTAACTCTTGCATTTCATAATATATTAACAGTTTAGATGTAATTAACATTATCATTCCCTAAATTTGAATTACAAACTTAAAAGCAACAAGACACTTCATTTATGTTTATAATTGGGGTTGGCTTCCATATTCTATCCCGAAATGCACGATTACATGAATTGCAAATATCACTTTGTCTACTTGCTTTATAATTGAAAATCAAGAAATTTCGGCAGGATAACCTCATGGTTCTCCAAGTGCACGACGTAGACTTGGTCAATCAAACACTATCGATTAGAATCGACATTATGTAATCAACCATGTCTAATGTACACCTAGAGAACAATATGAATGCTACCGAAATATCTCAACTATCGACTATTCAAGCAATTTTAATAGATAGAGATGATATTTACAAAATCATATAATCGTGCATTTCAAGGCTTTGTCCACATAGACAATTTAAGATCCAATAACTATATGTTGACCTCAACATAATAAGTTAAAGATTCTTAAACGGGTTTCTAAGCTTTTGTGTTGCACACAAAGATCACAACTTACGTCGTAACATGACTTTTTATTCATTAACGTAAAATGCATAATTTTACAATAATGAATTAACACACACATCTATCACATTTTTAAAATTATTAATATTTTGAATAATTTTAAATATTAATATTTAATTCTTTGTTGTAAAATATATAATTAACTACTGCATTTCATAATATATTAACAGTTTAGATGTAATTAACATTACCATTCCCTAAATTGGAATTACAAACTTAGAAGCAACAAGACACTTCATTTAGGTTTAGAATTGGGGTTGGCTTCTATCCCATCCTGAAATGCACGATTATATGAATTGCATATATCACTTTGTCAACTTGTTTTATAATCGAAAATCACGAAATTTTGGCAGCATAACCCCACTGTTCTCCAAGTGCATTACGTAGACTTGGTTAATAAAACACTATCGATTAGAATCGACAGTATGTAATCAACCATGTCTAGTATACATCTAGAGAACAATAGGAATACAACTGAAATATTTCAACTATCGACTATTCAAGCAATTTTAAAAGACAAAGATGATATTTACAAAATCATATAATTGTGAATTTCAAGACTGTCCACACAAACAATTTAAGAATCAATGACTACATGTTGACCTCAACATGATAAGTTAAAGATTCTTCAACGGGTTTCTAAGCTTTTGTGTTGCACACAAACATCACAACGTTACGTCGTAACATGACTTTTTATTCATCACCGTAAAATGCATAATTTTACAACAATGAATTAAAACACAAATCTATCACATTTTTTAAAATATTAATATTTTTGAATAATTTTAAATATTAATATTTAAGTTTTTGTTGTAAAATATATAATTAACTCTTACATTTCATAATATATTAACAGTTTAGATGTAATTAACATTACCATTCCCTGAATTTGAATTACAAACTTAAAAGCAACAAGACACTTCATTTAAGTTTAGAATTGGGGTTGGCTTCTATATCCCATTCCGAAATGCACGATTATATGAATTGCAAATATCACTTTGTCTACTTGCTTTATAATCGAAAATCAAGAAATTTCGGCAGCATAACCTCATGGTTCTCCAAGTGCACGACGTTGACTTGGTCAATCAAACACTATCGATTAGAATCGACAGTATGTAATCAACCATGTCTAATATACACCTAGAGAACATTAGGAATGCAAGCGAAATATCTCAACTATCGACTATTCAAGCAATTTTAATAGACAAAGATGATATTTACAAAATCATATAATCGTGTATTTCAAGACAGTCCATACCGATAATTTAAGAATCAATGACTATATGTTGACCTCAACATGATAAGTTAAAGATTTTTAAACATGTTTCTAAGCTTTTGTGTTTCACACAAAGATCACAACTTTACGTCGTAACATGACTTTTTATTCATTACCATAAAATGCATAATTTTACAATAATGAATTAAAATACACATCCATCATATCTTTAAAATTATTAATATTTTGAATAATTTTAAATATTAATATTTAATTCTTTGTTGTAAATTATATAATTAACTCCTGCATTTCATAATATATTAACAGTTTAGATGTAATTAACATTACTATTCCCTAAATTTGAATTACAAACTTAAAAGCAACAAGACACTTCATTTAGGTTTAGAATTGGGGTTTGCTTCTATATCCCATCCCGAAATGCACGATTGTATGAATTGCAAATATCACTTTGCCTACTTGCTTTATAATTAAAAATCACAAAATTTCGGCAGCATAACCCCACGGTTCTCCAAGTGCACGACGTAGATTTGGTTAATCAAACACTATCGATTAGAATCGACAGTATGTGATCAACCATGTCTAGTATACACCTAGAGAATAATAGGAATACAACCGAAATATCTCAACTATCGACTATATTCAAGCAATTTTAATAGACAAAGATGATATTTACAAATCTTGCATTTCAAGACTGTCCACATGGACAATTTAAGAATCAATGACTACATGTTGACCTCAACATGATAAGTTAAAGATTCTTAAACGGGTTTCTAAGCTTTTTTGTTGCACACAAACATCACAACGTTACGTCGTAACAAGACTTTTTATTCATTACCATAAAATGCATAATTTTACAATAATGAATTAACACACACATCTATTATATTTTTTAAATTACTAATATTTTGAATAATTTTAAATATTAATATTTAATTCTTTGTTATAAAATTTATAATTAACTCCTACATTTCATAATATATTAACAATTTAGATGTAATTAACATTATCATTCCTAAATTTGAATTACAAACTAAAAAGCAACAAGATACTTCATTTAGGTTTAGAATTGGGGTTGACTTCTATATCCCATACCAAAATGCACGATTTTATGAAATGCGAATATCACTTTGTCTACTTGCTTTAGAATTGAAAATCAAGAAATTTCGGCAGCATAACCCCATGGTTCTCCAAGTGCACGATGTAGACTTGGTCAATCAAACACTATCGATTAGAATCGACATTATGTAATCAACCATGTCTAATCTACACCTAGAGAACAATAGGAATGCAACCGAAATATCTCAACTATCTCGATTATTCAAGCAATTTTAATAGACAAAGATGATATTTACAAAAATCATATAATCGTGCATTTCAAGGTACATTAGAGCGGACAATTTAAGAATCAATGACTACATATCGACCTCAGCATGATAAGTTAAAGATTCTTAAATGGGTTTCTAAGCATTTGTATTTGCACACAAAGATCACAATATGGTAAATCGTAACATGACTTTTTATTCATTACCATAAATTTGCATAATTTGCATATAATGAACTAACGTACACACATCTATCACATTTTTTAAATTATTAATATTTTGAATAATTTTAAATATTAATATTTAAGTTCTTCTGTTTTATGTAAAATATATAATTAACCACGCATTTCATAATATACTAACGAGTTTAGATGTAATTAACATTACCATTCCCTTTATATTTGAATTACAAATTAAAAGCAACAAGACAACTTCATTTAGGTTTAGAATTGGGGTTGGCTTCTATCCCATCCCGAAATGCACGATTATATGAATTACAAATATCCCACTTTGTCTACGGCTCAACGCATCCACATGGCTTCTCATTAGGCGGTATCCAATCAGCAGCTTTATATCGGCAGTATGTAATCAACCATGTCTAGTATACACACAGAGGGTGAAGCCAATAGAGATGCAACCGAAATATCTCAACTCATCGACTATTCAAACAATTTTAATAGGTGACAAAGATGATATTTACAAAATCATATAATCTTGCATTTCAAGGCTTGCATCCCATACGTACACATTTAAGAATCAATGACATACATGTTGACCTCAACATGATAAGTTAAAGATTCTTAAGCGGGTTTCTAAAGCTTTTTGTGTTTGCACTCAAACATCACAACGTTACGTCGTAACACTTGACTTTTTATTCATTAACATAAATGCATAATTTTACAATAATGGAATTAACACACACATCTATCACATTTTTAAATTATTAATATTTTGAATAATTTTAAATATTAATATTTAATTTTTGTAGTTAAATATATAATTAACTCACCCCTTTGCATTTCATAATATATTAACGGTTTAGATGTAATTAACATTATCATTCCTAAATTTGAATTACAAACTTAAAAGCAACAAGACACTTCATTTATGTTTACTCAATTGGGGTTGACTTCTACCCATTCTATCCTATCAAAATGCACGATTACATGAATTACAAATATCACTTTGTCTACTTGCTTTATAATTGAAAATCAAGAAATTTTGGCGGGGATAACCTCATGGTTCTCCAAGTGCACGACGTAGACTTGGTCAATCAAACACTATCGATTAGAATCGACATTATGCTAATCAACCATGTCTAATGTACACCTGAAGACAATATGAATGTAACCGAAATATCTCGACTACTCGACTATTCAAAGCAATTTTAATAGATAAGATGATATTTACAAAATCATATAATCGTGCATTCTCAAAAGTACTGTCCATATAGACAATTTAAGATCCAATAACTATATGTCGACCTCAACATAATAAGTTAAAAAGATTCTTAAACGGGTTTCTAAGCTTTTTGTGTTTGCACACAAAGATCCACAACTTACGTCGTAACATGACTTTTTATTCATGCGTAGTAAAATGCATAATTTTACAATAATGAATTAACTTACACATCCTATCACATTTTTAAAATTATTAATATTTTGAATAATTTTAAATATTAATATATTAATTCTTTGTTGTAAAATATATAATTAACTATTACCTGCATTTCATAATATATTAACTTAGGTTTAGATGTAATTAACATTACCATTTCCTAAATTGGAATTACAAACTTAGAAGCAACGAAGACAAACTTCATTTTTAAGGTTTAGAATTGGGGTTGGCTTCTATCCCATCACGAAATGTACGATTATATGAATTAATACATATTGCTTTGTCAACGACATAATCGAAAATCTGTTTGACATAACCCCACGGTTCTCCAAAGTGCATTACGTAGACTTGATTCAATAAAACCTTATCGATTAGAATGTGAGTATGTAATCAACCATATCTAGTACACATCTAGAGAACAATAGGAATACAATAAAATATCTCAACTATCGACTATTCAAGCAATTTTAAAAGACAAAGATGATATTTACAAAATCATATAATTATGTGAATTTCAAAACTGTCCATACAAACAATTTAAGAATCAATGACTACATGTTGACCTCAACATGATAAGTTAAAAGATTCTTAAACGGGTTTCTAAGCTTTTGTGTTGCACCTGAGCATCACAGCATTACGTCGTAACATGACTTTTTATTCATCATAGTATAAATGCACTTAATTTTGCAGCAATGAATTAAAGCATAAATCTATCACATTTTTTAAAATATTAATATTTTGAATAATTTTAAATATTAATATTTAAGTTTTGTAGTAAAATATATAATTAACTCTTACATTTCATAATATATTAACGGTTTAGATGTAATTAACATTACCATTCCACTGGAATTTGAATTACAAGCTTAAAATCAACAAAGACCACTTCATTTAAGTTTAGAATTGGGGTTGGCTTCTATATCCCATTCCGAAATGCACGATTACATGGTGCAAATATCACTTTGTCTACTTGCTTTATAATCGAAAATCAAGAGGCCCCCGGCCGGCATAACCTCATGGTTCTCCAAGTGCTGCAGTTGACTTGGTCAATCAAACACTATCGATTAGAGATGGAAACGTTGTGTAATCAACCATGTCTAATATACACCTAGAGAACATTAGGAATGCGTGAAATATCTCAACTATCGACTATTCAAGCAATTTTAATAGACAAAGATGATATTCCACACAAAATCATATAATCAGTGCGTAATTTTCAGACTGGCCAGATTATATGAGTAATTTAAAGATGTGACTATATGTTGACCTCAGCATGATAAGTTAAAGATTCTTAAACATGTTTCTAAGCTTTTGTGTTTCACACAAAGAATCCCCAACTTTACGTCGTAACATGACTTTTTATTCATTAACATAAAATGCATAATTTTACAATAATGAATTAAAATATACACATCCATCATATCTTTAAAATTATTAATATTTTGAATAATTTTAAATATTAATATTTAATTCTTTGTTGTAAATTATATAATTAACTCCTGCATTTCATAATATATTAGGTTTAGATGTAATTAACATTACTATTCCCTAAATTTGAATTACAAACTTAAAAGCAACAAGACACTTCATTTAGGTTTAGAATTGGGGGTTTGCTTCTATATCCCATCATGAAATGTACAATTGTATGAATTGCAAATATCACTTTGCCTGCTTGCTTTATAATTAAAATCCACCAAAATTCCGGCAAGATAACCTGGTTCTCTAAGTGCACGACGTAGATTTGGTTAATCAAACAACTATCGATTAAGAATCGGCAGTATGTGATCAACCATGTCTAGTATACACCTAGAGAATAATAGGAATACAACCGAAATATCTCAACTATCGACTATATTCAAGCAATTTTAATAGACAAAGATGATATTTACAAAATCATTGCATTGTGAAATTCAAGACTGTCCACATGGACAATTTAAGAATCAATGACTACATGTTGACCTCGGCATGATAAGTTAAAAGATTCTTAAACGGGTTTCTAAGCTTTTGTGTTGCACACAAACATCACAGCGTTATGTTATAGCATGTCTTTTTATTCATTACCGTAAAATGCATAATTTTACAATATTGAATTAAAACACTACGTCTATCACATTTTTAAATTATTATTATTTTTGAATAATTTTAAATATTAATATTTAAGTTTTTGTTGTAAAATATATAATTAACTCTTACATTTCATAATATATTAACAGTTTAGATGTAATTAACATTACCATTCCCTGAATTTGAATTACAAACTTAAAATCAACAAGACACTTCATTTAAGTTTAGAATTGGGGTTGGCTTCTATATCCCATTCCGAAATGCACGATTATATGAATTGCAAATATCACTTTGTCTACTTGCTTTATAATCGAAAATCAAGAAATTTCGGCAGCATAACCTCATGGTTCTCCAAGTGCACGACGTTGACTTGGTCAATCAAACACTATCGATTAGAATCGACAGTATGTAATCAACCATGTCTAATATACACCTAGAGAACATTAGGAATGCAAGCGAAATATCTCAACTATCGACTATTCAAGCAATTTTAATAGACAAAGATGATATTTACAAAATCATATAATCGTGTATTTCAAGACAGTCCATATCGATAATTTAAGAATCAATGACTATATGTTGACCTCAACATGATAAGTTAAAGATTTTTAAACATGTTTCTAAGCTTTTGTGTTTCACACAAAGATCACAACTTTACGTCGTAACATGACTTTTTATTCATTACCATAAAATGCATAATTTTACAATAATGAATTAAAATACACATCCATCATATCTTTAAAATTATTAATATTTTGAATAATTTTAAATATTAATATTTAATTCTTTGTTGTAAATTATATAATTAACTCCTGCATTTCATAATATATTAACAGTTTAGATGTAATTAACATTACTATTCCTAAATTTGAATTACAAACTTAAAAGCAACAAGACACTTCATTTAGGTTTAGAATTGGGGTTTGCTTCTATATCCCATCATGAAATGCACAATTGTATGAATTGCAAATATCACTTTGCCTACTTGCTTTATAATTAAAAATCACAAAATTCCGGCAGCATAACCCCACGGTTCTCTAAGTGCACGACGTAGATTTGGTTAATCAAACACTATCGATTAGAATCGACAGTATGTGATCAACCATGTCTAGTATACACCTAGAGAATAATAGGAATACAACCGAAATATCTCAACTATCGACTATATTCAAGCAATTTTAATAGACAAAGATGATATTTACAAATCTTGCATTTCAAGACTGTCCACATGGACAATTTAAGAATCAATGACTACATGTTGACCTCAACATGATAAGTTAAAGATTCTTAAACGGGTTTCTAAGCTTTTGTGTTGCACACAAACATCACAACGTTATGTTATAACATGTCTTTTTATTCATTACCGTAAAATGCATAATTTTACAATATTGAATTAACACACATCTATCACATTTTTAAAATTATTATTATTTTGAATAATTTTAAATATTAATATTTAATTCTTTAAACCCACCAAGAATTTATCCTTGCCTGTCCCAAGTTAGGATAAAGGGTGAGGGTTGCGATAGGCATGTGATAGCCAGTGTAAAAATTTTGTCACATTATCATGACATTAATCTGAATATGAATATCGTCGGGGCATTTCCTTGGCAGCGACGCGCTACACTTCAAAGACCTGGGTGTAGTGATAAGTATGCAAAGGTTGCTAGGTCGTCGCCCGGAAGCGACGCGCCATCTCTTCGCCCAGGGGTGGTGTCAAATATGCAAGGTTTCCCGCATTGAGGATGAGTGCGGGTAAAGAAGCTTGTCTATGGTAGGTGTAAGGGTAGTGAGATGCGCTTTGGAGCTTGGAGCATTGGAACCTTGACAGGGAGATCAGCAGAGGTGGTGGAAGTTATGAGGAGGAGGAAGATTCACATAATATGTCTACAGGAAACTAAGTGTGTTGGAGAGAAAGCAAAAGAAATATCACCTTGGGGTTTTAAGCTTTGGTACTCAGGAAAGAATAAGGGTAGAAATAGAGTGGGTATCATTA